>KV014902.1:145513-156937 GCA_001598015.1 Dorcoceras hygrometricum | reverse complement strand
CGGGCCCGACATCGCATACCGGCCCGAAAACTTCACGGGCTGCCCGGGACAGGCCCGAACTAAACCCTAGAAAGAATCAGACCAGCCGTCACGACATCGCCGGAGCGGCGGCAGGCGCGCGACCAGCAGCACTCCAGCAGCGTGCATCGCCGCCCATCTTCTCGCCACTTGCTGGCCATCGTCGCGGAGGGGAACGCCCAGGCGTCGGCCAAAAGCGCAACGACTTGCACGGACAACGTGGCGCTCCTCGCGCAGCGGCGCTCGACCATTCAAGCAACCAGCGGCGTGAAGCGGCGCTCCCAGCGGTCGGCCACCGCGCAACGGTTTGCGCAAGGCAGCGCGGCCTGTGGCGTGACCAAGCGCGCAGCGTACCGGCCACGGTCGGCCACCATGCGCGACCAGCGCGCATGGCGTCGCGCGTGCAGCGGCGCGCGCGATGGGCCGCCGCGCGGGGCGGCGGCCGGCCGGTGGTTTTCCCAAATTTTGTGCTTCGATCTGAAAAATTAAGACGTTAGATACAATATGGCAATTCGTATGATCAGATCCGAGAAACCATGGCTCTGATACCACTGTTGGGGATCCGGATCCGCCCCCCGGTCACGCAGCGGAAGAACAAAAATATAGAACCGGGAGGCGATCAATACGATAATCAAATCTACATGTATCGACATACATAGGGTGTTTCAGACGTGTTACCTCGCTGGCACTTGTGCCTTGCTCCAACCGGTGTTTCAAGAACCCGGCGCTTCTCGGTAGATTGCGGTAGATACGCCAATCCGGTCCACGACTAGATCCGAGATTCCTTCGTCAGACTGCACTAGAAGTCCAGACGAGATCAGCACGATCGGATTCTCCTCGAAAAACTAGGCCGGAACAAAATTCCGGCGAAGTTGGGCGGCGACGGCGGCGGCGCACGGCGGCGGCGGCGTGAGAGGAGAAGAGAGGGGGCGGCTGTTTTAGGTTTAGGAAAATATTTTCGATTTGGTCGACTCCGGACTCGTCCTCGCTTATCGGTCTCAAACCGTACCGTAAAGCGATAAGCACACGTAGAGCATAAAATCATCACATGAACACATACATGACATGCAAATCATATAATCATAAGGTTTTCCTCCTAGTCATGCATTCAATTCACGTAATTAGGGTTTCCGGGCGTTATAACTCTCCCCCCCTTATAGAAATTTCGTCCCCGAAATTGAGTTACGTACCGAAAAGCTCTGGGTAGCGCGTACGCAAATCGGCCTCGGTCTCCCAGGTAGCCTCATCTGCTGAGTGATTATGCCACCGGACCTTGACCATCGGAATCCTCCGCGCTCTAAGCCTGCGCTCCTCTAACGCTAAGATCTGAACTGGTTGCTCCTCGAAAGATAAGTCTGGCGCCAACTGAAGCGGCTCAAAGTCCAGCACATGAGATGGGTTCGGGACGTACTTCCGTAACATCGAGATATGGAACACGTTATGCGCTGCTGACAGACTGGGTGGTAGTGCTACACGATATGCTAACGTACCGACCCTCTCCAAAATCTCAAACGGTCCAATGAATCTTGGACTTAGCTTGCCTCTCCGGCCGAAGCGCATCACGCCCTTCATAGGCGATATGCTCACAAATACATGATCCCATACTGCCAACTCCAGATCTCGTCGTCTCCGATCGGCATAACTCTTCTGACGTACTCTTGAGCTAGTCCTCTTTTGGTCACGTATCCTGGTCACAATGTCCGCTGTCTGCTGAACCAACTCTGGCCCAGTCAAAATCCTCTCGCCAACCTCATCCCAATGCACGGGAGACCTACACCTCCTCCCGTACAAAGCCTCATAAGGAGCCATCCCAATCGACGCCTGAAAACTGTTATTGTACGTGAATTCTACCAAGGGCAACCTAGAATCCCACGCACTCTAGAAATCTATCACGCAGGCTCTCAGTAAATCCTCAAGAATCTGGATGACTCTCTCCGACTGACCGTCTGTCTGTGGGTGAAAAGCCGTACTAAATGATAGCTTGGTCCCTAATGCAGCATGCAAGCTCCTCCAAAACGCAGAAGTAAACCTGGAATCCCTATCTGACACAATAGAGACTGGTATGCCATGCAGCCTGACAATCTCCCTAATGTATAGCTCTGCATACTGCGCCAATGTGAAAGTGGTCTTCACCGGTAGAAACTGTGCGGACTTGGTGAGTCGATCCACAATCACCCAAATTGCCGTAAAGCCTCTGGGACTCCTGGGTAAACCAACCACAAAATCCATCGTGATGTTCTCCCATTTCCACTCAGGGATAGTGAGTGGCTGTAGTAACCCTGCTGGTCTCTGGTGCTCTGCCTTGACCTGCTGACAAGTCAAACACTTTGATACAAATCGTCCGATATCCCTCTTCATCCCTGGCCACCAGTAAAGTGCCTGCAAATCCCTGTACATCTTCGTACTCCCTGGATGAATGGAATACGTCGATGCATGGGCCTCTGATAAGATCTCAGCTCTCAACTGCTCAGTGCTGGGTACCCACATGCGACCCCTGAAACGGACTATCCCATTCTCAACTGTGTACAAACCCCGTCCTCTAGCCTCATCTCTCTGTCTCCACTGTTGTAACTGCTCATCTGCAGCCTGGCCGTCCCTAATCCGATCGCGAAGAGTCGGCTGAACTGTGAGTGCTGCGAGGCTAGGCGCACGTCCTACTGAATAAAACTCCAACCCAAATCTCTGAATCTCAGTCTGTAGTGGTCCCTCAACTGATAAACACGACACCACTGAAGTCTTCCGGCTCAAAGCGTCTGCTACCACATTAGCTTTACCCGGATGGTAGCTAATGTCACAGTCATAGTACTTCACCAACTCTAGCCATCTGCGCTGCCTCATATTCAGCTCCTTCTGGGTGAAGAAGTACTTGAGGCTCTTATGGTCGGTGAAAATCTGACACTTCTCGCCGTACAAATAGTGTCTCCAAATCTTCAGTGCGAACACTACTGCTGCAAGCTCCAGATCATGCGTCGGATAGTTCTGCTCATAACTCTTCAGTTGTCTCGACGCATAAGCAATAACCTTACCACCCTGCATCAGAACTGCACCAAACCTCTCAAATAAGCATCTGTATAAACCACGAACTCCTCGTGGTCCACTGGCATAGCTAACACTGGTGCTAAAGTAAGGGCCTCCTTCAGCTGATCAAAGCTCCTCTGACACTCGGCGCTCCACACATACTTCGCATTCTTCTTGGTCAAGGCTGTCAAAGGCACTGAAATAGAAGAGAAGCCCTTGATAAATTTGCGATAGTAACCTGCCAAGCCCAAGAAACTGCGAATCTCCGCTGCATTCTTCAGAATCCCCCAGTTCTGCACTGCTTCCACTTTCGATGGATCAACAGAAATCCAATCTCTCGACACAATATGCCCCAAGAAAGCCACCTGCTCTAGCCAAAACTCTCACTTGCTGAATTTGGCGTATAACTTGTTCTCCCTCAAAATCTGCAAAGCTGTCTTCAAGTGCTGCCTATGCTCCTCAAAGCTCCTCGAATAAATTAGAATGTCGTCAATGAACACGATGATGAACTGGTCTAGATACTGCCTGAATACTCTGTTCATCAGATCCATGAAAATCGCTGGGGCGTTCGTCAGGCCAAACGGCATCACCAAGAACTCGTAGTGGCCGTAGCGTGTCCGAAAAGCAGTCTTGGACACGTCCTCAACTCTAACTCTCAGCTGATGATAGCCAGATCTCAGAACAATCTTCGAGAACACTGAAGCTCCCTGCAACTGATCGAATAAATCCTCAATCCTCGGGAGTGGATATTTGTTCTTCACGGTCACTCTGTTCAACTCCCGGTAGTCAATACACAACCTCATGCTACCATCCTTCTTCTTCACAAATAGAACTGGCACGCCCCATGGAGAAAAACTAGGGCGAATGAACCCCTTATCAAGAAACTCCTGAATCTGCTCCTTAAACTCCTTCATCTCGGTAGGAGCTAATCGATACGGTGCCTTAGAGATAGGCACTGTACCCGGCATCAGCTCAATAGAAAACTCCACCTCTCTCGCTGGTTGCCTTAAATAAGAAGGCCTCCTGCCCTGGCGGTCTGATAGAAACTGTCCGCCTCTGAAAATCAATCACTGCTCCAAACTCTGTCAGCCAATCCATGCCTAGGATGAGATCAAATCCTGACATCGGCAATACCACTAGATCTGCTTGGACTGCATGATCCTGGAACATCATCGTCAACCCCTGAACCACACTGGTCGTCGTCAACTCCTCTCCTGACGGAATCGTCACTGCGAGAGCCATACCCAGGCTCTCTCGTGTAATGCCCATCCTCTGCGTGAACGCACTCGAAATAAATGAGTGAGTCGCCCCTGAGTCTAGTAGTGCAAGGGTAGTAACGCCAAGCACACGAATCTCGCCTGAAACGGACACAACACACAGGCACGCGCTTACCGTCACACTAGATCCCAAGAGCAGTTTAGATACCTAAAACAGTTCTAAGTTCTCTAGTCCTATCCGTCAAAGTTCTCAAGACAAGTCCTAGAGGTCCTACAGTTCTACTTAGGTTCCACTCCTTAGCAACTAGCGGGTCTGTAGTCCTCGCAAACGCCTTGGGTCCCTGCTTGAAGCACCTCTCTACGAAATCCTCCTCATGCGACTTCCCAGAATGCTCCGACTGCCTCTCTAGGATCCTGGTGATCCCGGCTAGCATGCTCACGCTAGCCCTTGCATGAGGCTTCAACTGCGGAGGTGAGGAGGAGGTGCATCATCATCCTGCTGATCTCTAGCACGTCTGGGGGGCATACTAATACACCAAAACCTTATAACGTAAATCTAAGTGCATGACTAGGCGTCTAACCCTTGAAATCTAAGGTAGAACTAAGGCAAATATAACATGCGGGCATGCAACATATACATAAATGTAAAATAAAACTCACAGACTGGCAGTGCGACCTCCGAGCTCCACGCAGCAGGCTAATACCCCACCAGAACCACCGCTCTGATACCAAGTTGAAACATACTAAACCTCTAAATTTTTTTTTTTTTTTTAGCCACTCCTAGGACCACCATGAACCACTTAACCATGAGCCAAGACCCCTCAAGCAGCCCATGAACCGAAGCCATGCAAAAAGGATCAAAACCGTGAGGTGCACATATGAGTACATGCATGATCATGAACATAAACCTTGAGATCTGAAGCATACACGAAATTTCCATGCATAATCTTTGTAAAAACAGTGTAATATGATCTATATGGTGAGAAAAGAAAGAATATAACATGCCTTGGTTGATAGAGAAGCAAAAATACGTGATACCGGGGCGGAGGACAATGGAGACGACCACACCTTGAGTTCCAATGGAGAAACTTGCAATTTTCAGCCACCAAGGAGAGTATGGAGTCTGAAGTTGGGTGATGAGAGGAGGGCTAGGGCAAATTTTCGAGTTTAGGTGGAGGGTGTGTGAAAAAATGGGCTAAAAGGCCCTTCCACCTTGTTTTATTTAAAAAAATATAAGCCCATCATTATACTAGCCCATCCCCTAATTAAAAAGGCTTAAAAACATTTAAATATCAGCCCCCAAGCCTTTAATTTTCGTAATATAAGGCCTCTCAATTTTAAAAGTGTCATAAAAGTCATAAAAATGGCCCGTATAGGCGAAAAACGGGTCCTCCTCGGTAACCGTGCATAAAATCTCATTTTCTTGGAAATTGTGCATAAAATAAAAATATTTTGCTTTAAAATATGTCTAAGTGCTAAAACATTAAAATATTTTCGATTTGGTCGACTCCGGACTCGTCCTCGCTTATCGGTCTCAAACCGTACCGTAAAGCGATAAGCACACGTAGAGCATAAAATCATCACATGAACACATACATGACATGCAAATCATATAATCATAAGGTTTTCCTCCTAGTCATGCATTCAATTCACGTAATTAGGACCTTTCATTGTAGCAACCCTAAAAAATACATGATCGCCAATTTCAAAACTCAGATCTCTTCTCCTATTATCTGCGTAACTCTTCTGTCTGCTTTGAGCAACTTTCATTCGTTCTCTTATCTTTCTAACAGCTTCTGCTGTTTGCTCTACTACATATGGTCCTAAACCATCTCTTTCACCAACTTCATCCCAGTGAAGGGGTGTTCTACATTTGCGACCATAGAGAGCTTCATATGGAGCCATCTGGATATATGTTTGGAAATTGTTATTGTATGCAAATTCTACCAATGGTAGCTTCAGATCCCAACTCTCTGAAAAATCCACGATACACGCTCTGAGAAAATCTTCTAAAATCTGAATCACCCTTTATGATTGACCATATGTCTGGTGGTGAAAGGCTGTGCTAAAGGTCAGCTTTGTACCCATAGCTCTATGCAAACTCTTCCAGAAAGCTGAGGTAAACTTTGGATCTCTATCCGATACTATGGAAACTGGAACACCATGCAGCCTCACAATTTCCTTCACATACAAATCTGCATATCTACTCACATCGTAGGTTGTCTTAACTGGTAAGAAGTGAGCAGACTTAGTGATTCTGTCCATTATAACCCCAATAGAGTTATATCCTTGAACAGTCTTGGGTAGACCAATTACAAAATCCATTGCTATACACTCCCACTTTCATTCTGGAATAGGCAGTGGCTTCAATAATCCTGCTGGTCTTTGGTGTTCAACTTTCACCAATTGACAAGTCAAACACTCAGAGACAAATCTGGCAATGTCTCGTTTCATTCATGGCCACCAATACAACTTATGGAGGTCCTTGTACATCTTAGTGGTAAGGCCCGGGATTATTTGATTTAATAATCCGAGATTAGTTAATTTTAATCAAAGAATATAAAATCTAAGAATATTAAGAGTTTGGAATTAAGTTCTAATGTTCTTGAATGATTTTGGATTGAAATTGAAGTAAATTGAGGGACGAGGACTGTTTTGCAATTTCTGGAAGTTCAGGGACTAAAGTGCAAATATGACAATACATATCTTATCTTGGTATGGAAATGATCAGCATGGCACGTGTGATTCACCTCTACTTCATGAGCAATTCTTCAAAATATTGGAGAGAAAACCGAGACCTAGAAACCTTGAATTAGAGTTGATTTTCAAATCCTTGTAACTTTTGATCCGGGTATCCGATTTCGATTCCGTAAAGTGTTCTGGACTCCTTACGACAAGGCCTTCGATTTGATGTAAGTTTTTATGTATTTCATCATGTTTTGAGAATCTGGAATTGGCAGAGATCAGATTATGAGGTAGAATCGATATTGAAAGGTATAAATCGGCATCAATCAAGATGGGATAGAACATTCGAGATAGATATGATTCTCGAATTCCCTAAAACCACATACTTGAATGCTTACTGCTCTTGTTTGATTACTTGACTGATTTTATGTGATGTACTTGTTTATACTTGCTTGATTAGCATGTATTGCTTTGACTGATTTTAGAATAATGCATCAAGATTATGTTGCATTCATCTTGAGCTCTACCTTGAAAAGCACAGAAGGCGGGTATCCTAGAGTGCAAATGACGTTTGGGGGCTGTAGTTGAGTGGCACGGAATGTAGATTTACTTCCAGAGCTAGATGACTCACTATGGTTGCACCAAACTCAGGGGATTGAGATACTTGACGCCACCTCGATTGGGAGAGTCGGTGGTTGGTTGAGATTTTCTTCCCCGGGATCCCAAGAACCAAGATTTGTTGATATTAGACTTGATATCCTATTCCTTCCACATGCATTGCATCCATGCTCATGATATATTGCATGTTATGTTGTTTATACTGGGAATTGTATTCTCACCGGAGTCATTCGGCTATTGCTGTGTTTTGTATGTGTGCATGGCAATAGGTGGGGCAGGATCGAGTCAGATACGACCATGATAGATCAAGATGAAGATTAGCACGTGGTGACTCGGGTTTTAGCAAGAGTTTTGTAATATATGAAGTTGTCAAATATGTTTGAAAACAAGAACCCATGTACATGTTTGCTACTCGTGAGTACTAGTTTATGTTTGAGACTTCATGTATCCTAAATAATGAGGTTGAAGGACAAGAACCCATGTACATGTTTGCTACTCTTGAGTACTAGTTTATGTTTGAGACTTCATGTATCCTAAATAATGAGGTTGAAGTTAAATTCATGGTTAAATTGTGTTTACCTCTTATTATGCATTTTGAATTGAATAAAAGAGTTATACAACCGCAAAATTAATTAATAGCAAGGAGATCAAGTTGACAAAACTTTAGGTCATTTAAACGCACCACGCCGTATATAAAAAAAAAATTGTAGCTTCTGTTTCTTCTTGCTTACATTAGATGAATAAAATTGTGAGTAATATTTATTCGCCCCTTAAGATGAGATTAGCAACCCGAGGTCCCCACATTAGTACTCCCTGGATGTACTGAATATGGAGCTGTATGGGCCTCTGTCATGAAATCTGATCTCAAGGTGTCTACTTGGGGCACCCAGATCCTGTCATGAAATCTTATTACTCCTTCTTCTGAAAAGTATAAGTTGATGCCTCTCTCTCTATCTTGCTTAACCCACTTCTGAAGTTGCTCATCTTTGGGTTGTCCCTCTCGGATGTGATCTATCAGATTTGATTTTATGGAGAGATCTTCCAAAACCATAGTACTACCGTTGGGCACTACTTCTATTCCAAACTTCTCAATATCATACGCCAATGGTCTCTGAACAAAGAGCTGAGCTAATCCAACAGATTTCCTACTCAAGGCATCTGCTACCACATTGGCTTTTCCTGGGTGATAACTGATCGTGCAATCGTAATCCTTCACTAGCTCTAGCCATCTCCTCTGCATCATATAAGTTCCTTCTGAGTGAAGAAATACTTGAGGCTCTTATGGTCAGTGAATATTTCACACTTCTCCCCATAAAGATAATGTCTCCAGATCTTAAGAGCAAAAACTACAACTGCTAGCTCTAAGTCATGCGTAGGATAATTCATCTCATGATCCTTAAGTTTCCTGGAAGCATAGGAAATCACTCTTCGATCCTGCATCAGTACAGCACCTAGACCCATCTTAGACGCATCTGTATAGATGACAAACATTCCTTGATCAGATGGCATGGTTAGCACAGGGGCTTCTATCAGTGATTGCTTCAACTTGTCAAAGCTGTTTTGACATTCTGAAGTCCATTCATACTTAACCAGATTTCTAGTCAGCGAGGTCAAGGGAACAGCTATCTTAGAAAATCCTTGGATAAATCGTCTATAATATCCAGCTAACCCAAGAAACTCCTTATCTCTGAAACAGATCTTGGTAGTGGCCAGTCGCGAACAGCTTCTACCTTGACTGGGTCAACTTCTAATCCATCCTTAGATATAATATGACCTAAGAATGTGTTAGAGTAGATGCCCAACTAGCCAAGTTGTGGCGTGTGGGTTTATAGACTCTTTTATATGACAATCTTTATATATGATATTCGCATTAATTATATGGAATTCTTTAATTTCATTGTGTGTATGATGATTTACAATTGCGTTGAGTAAAGACCTAGAATACACTAAAGTGTATGTTAGATGTGATAGTGGGTATGACGGCTATCATGAAACACATCTAATAGTCACTGTGTATTCTGAACATGTTCCTAGTCGATTGGGCCGTCAAAATGAGGATATGGCCGCCCGAGCTAGAGACTAGTATCTGCGATGCAAAGTACCATGTTTTATTGGTAGGGAACATTGTGATGTTCTAAGCATGCAGATAGATAGTGACCTGGTGAAGGCGTCTCACTTTGACCCGTTTGCTGACTCACTTGGGGTCATAAGGCGTCGGGATTGGGTGAGACCCCGATGCATGTAGGAGTCGATGCATCGTTGTCGAGGATTCACCGCTCGCAGATATGCGTGGATATCCTATGCTATCTGAGGGGATAATAGTGTATAAATCTCTGGCCAGAGTACTAGAAGTGTTTTAGGTAAATGTGTTTACCTAGTTACACTCGCGATGTCACTATTCGATCTCCAAGATGTATGCATAGCTATCGGATCAATAGCGACTCTTGATTTACCAATGGTCGTTGATATGATCGGGATATATGGATTAAAAGGACCGTACTGTACGCTAACCATGACCAACTGGTTCTTGTAGGCACTATCAGTGATACCTAGGGGATCATGGGGCGATGTTGCTAGACGCTCTTACCATGATCCGTTGGGCAGGTCCGGAATTGTGATTCCGGAGCCACAATGGTTGTGGACCCACGGCTAGCTGTATCCCTGAACCATTGAGGGTCACACAAGTACAGTATTCGAGATTCTCGCACGGATACTCAGCTCAATGTGTTGAGCGTACGAAGAGGATTTTTGGAGTGCGACTTCCTAAAAAGTCAACAGAGGTCAAATTGTGATTTGCCGATGTTGAGGGGAAAAACGGTCATTTTGCACCGGGGTTCTGAAAAATGGTTTTTCAGATCATTGTATTCAGTTTTGAAAACTGAGTCGATCGGTCCGATCTGATCGGCGATCGGAGTTATAATGAGGTCTCGGTGATGGGGATGAACTGAATGTTCATCCGTTGGACCCGGGCCCGTTGGGCCGGTCCAAGTCCATCCTTAATCCTATTTAATTAAACCTAAATCTAGAATTCATGTAACACTCTCATAAAACCATAACCCTAAGCATTGGAGCCGCCGCCCCCTCCTCCTCAAAGCCTCACGCCGCAGCCGCCGTGCGCCGCTCGGCGCCGCCCGCCGCCGCAGCCGCCGCCGCTTGCCGGAAAATTGTTTTCGGCCTAGTTTTTCGAGGAGAATCTGTTGGCGATAAAAATCCTTCAGTCTTCTAGTGCAGGCTGATTGGAGGGAGATCGGTTCCGGTCGTGGACCTGATTGACGGATCTACCGCCACCTACCATGAAGTGCCGTTTTCTTTACGAAACCGGTCGGAGCCAGGCACGAGTTGCCAGCAAGGTAGTCACCTAAACGCCCTATGAATGTCATAGTTTCATGTTTTGTTAATCGTATTGATCGTCTCCCGGCACAGTTTTTTTTTTCTTCCGCTGCCTCGCCGGGGGGCGTGATCCGGATCCCAACTGTGGTATCAGAGCCAGGTTTTTGGATCCGATCAATACGAATTGCCTTATTGTATCTAATCTTGAAATTGCAGATCGAAAAACAAAACTTTTTGATATCGAAGCCACAGGCCGCCGCCGTGTGCGGCGGACCCAACGTACGCGCGAAACTTCACGCGCGCGGCCGCGCGCTATCGCGCACGATGGCCGCGCGACGGCCACATGCTGGCCGGCCGCTGCCCACAGAATCAAGCGCACTGGTTGCACGAGATTGGGCGGTATGCGCGATGATATGCGCAAGTCGTTGAGCGCATGGCTGCGCGCCACGATCGGCGACCGATGGGCGCTGGACGCGAGCTGGCCGCGCGCCTGCCGCACGAGAGGCGGCCCAGAGCCGCTGGCCGGCCCCCCCAGAAG
>KV014902.1:102895-139764 GCA_001598015.1 Dorcoceras hygrometricum | reverse complement strand
GCACCTCCAGAGCCAGTACCAGAAATGGTCGCACCTAGGAGATCCGAAAGGGTCCCTAGGGCTCCTGAGATATGGTTTTCTCCTTGAAGATGATCAAGGTGATCAAGTTGTTGGATCTGATCCAAGAACTTTCAAGGAGGCAATTTCCGATGTTGATTCTAATTTGTGGCTTGAGGCAATGCAGTCTGAGTTTGACTCAATGCATGCTAACCAAGTTTGGACTCTTGTTAACCTCCCGAAGGAATTGTTCCTATTGGGTGCAAATGGGTATACAAGAGGAAACTTGGGCCTGATGGTAATGTAATGAACTACAAGGCACGACTGGTCGCGAAAGGTTACACTCAAAGGCAAGGTGTTGACTATGATGAAACCTTCTCGCCAGTCGCGATGTTCAAGTCAATTAGAATCTTGTTAGCCATAGCCGCATGGTACGACTATGAGATATGGCAAATGGATGTGAAAACTGCGTTCCTTAATGGAAACATTAAGAGATCTATATGATGCAGCCTGAGGGTTTCACATCTGTTGGAAGCGAGCATAAGGTATGCTAGCTTCAGAGATCGATCTACGGTCTCAAACAAGCATCACGAAGTTGGAACCTGAGATTCGATGAAACAATTAAGGAATTTGGTTTCATCAAGAATCCCGAGGAGCCATGTGTTTACAAGAAGGTAGTTAAAAGCGCTGTGACGTTCCTCGTACTTTATGTTGACGACATTCTACTCATTGGGAATGATGTAAGAATGCTGCAGTCAACTAAAGTATGGTTGTCTAGTAGATTTTCGATGAAGGACATGGGTGAAGCATCCTATATTCTTGGAATACAGATCTATCGGGATAGATCGAAACGGATGCTCGGACTCACCCAAGCTACCTACATCGATACCATATTCTTGGAATACAGATCTATCGGGACACCTACCTATGTGCCACGGGGTCACTCTATCTAAGTCTATGTGTCCAAAGACTGATGAGGAGATAGAGAGTATGGCACGTGTACCATATGCCTCGGCAATAGGTAGTATTATGTATTGCATGATCTCCACTAGACCGGATGTCGCATATGCTCTGAGTGTCACGAGCCGCTACCAGGCCAACCCCGGCCAATTGCATTGGAAGGCTGTGAAGGATATTCTTAAATACTTACGAAGGACTAAGAATATGTTCGTGGTCTATGGGGGTGGTGAATTGAAACTGGAAGGCTACACTGATTCTAGCTTCCAGTGTGACGTGGATGATTCGAAATCAACCTCTGGATTTGTATTCATGCTCAAGGGTGGTGCTGTCTCTTGGAAGAGTTCCAAGCAAGACACCATCGCGGATTCAACCACTGAGGCTGAGTACATCGCAGCATCAGGTGCTGCTAAGGAAGCCGTTTGGATAAGGAATTTCGTCCAAGAGTTGGGCGTCATTACTAATGGAGTTGGTCCAGTCCCGGTGTACTGTGACAACACGAGTTCCGTTGCGCAAGCAAAAGAGCCTAGGTCTCACCAAAGATCCAAACACATACTGAGGAAATACCAAATAATCCGGGATATTGTGGCTAGAGGTGACATAGCAGTTGAGAGAGTCGCCTCTGCAGACAACGTTGCTGATCCACTCACGAAGCCCTTGCCTGGACCGTTGTTTGAAAAACATCGCGAAACAATGGGACTGCGTCTGATGAGTAGATGGCTTTAGGGCAAGTGGGAGATTGTTAGAGTAGATGCCCAACTATCCAACTTGTTGCGTGTGGGTTTATAGACTCTTGTATATGAAAATCTTTATATATGATATTCGCATTCATTATATGGCATTCTTTACTTTCATTGTGTGTATGATGATTTACAATTGCGTTGAGTAAAGACCTAGAATACACTAAAGTGTATGTTAGATGTGATAGTGGGTATGACGGCTATCATGAAACACATCTAATAGTCACTGTGTATTCTGAACATGTTCCTAGTCGATTGGGCCGTCAAAATGAGGATAAGGCCGCCCGAACTAGAGACTAGTATCTGCGATGCGAAGTACCATGTTTCATTGGTAGGGAACATTGTGATGTTCTGAGCATGCAGATAGATAGTGACCTGGTGATCTATCGAACTACCCTCCTTCGAACTTTCCAAGTGGTTACCATTTGTCGAGGGGATAAGTCCGAGGTCTTGGTTGTACTGATTAGTCCTCACGACTCGAAACGTCATTGAGACTCTACATGATAGGCGTCTCACTTTGACCCATTTGCCGACTCACTTGGAGTCATAAGGCGTCGGGATTGGGTGAGACCCCGATGCATGTAGGAGTCGATGCATCGTTGTCGAGGATTCACCGCTCGCAGACATGCGTGGATATCCTATGCTATATGAGGGGATAATAGTGTATAAATCTCTGGCCAGAGTACTATAAGTGTTTTAGGTAAATGTGTTTACCTAGTTACACTCGCGATGTCACTATTCGATCTCCAAGATGTATGCATAGTATCGGATCTATAGCGACTCTCGATTTACCAATGGTCGTTGATCTGATCATGATATATGGATTAAAACGACCGTACTGTACGCTAACCATGACCAACTGGTTCTTGCAGGCACTATCAGTGATACCTAGGGGATCATGGGGCGATGTTGCTAGACGCTCTTACCATGATCCGTTGGGCAAGTCCGGAATTGTGATTCCGGAGCCACAATGGTTGTGGACCCACGGGTAGCTGTATCCCTGAACCATTGAGGGTCACACAAGTACTGGATTCGAGATTCCAGCATGGATACTCAGCTCAATGTGTTGAGCGTACGAAGAGGATTTTGGGAGTGCGACTTCCTAAAAAGTCAACAGAGGTCAAATGTGATTTGCCGATGTTGAGGGGCAAAACGGTCATTTTGCACTGGGGTTCTAAAAAATGGTTTTTCAGATCATAGTATTCAGTTTTGGAAACTGAGTCGATCGGTCCGATCTGATCGGTGATCGGAGTTATAATAAAGTCTCGATGATGGGGATGAACTGAATGTTCATCCGTTGGACCCGGGCCCGTTGGGCCGGTCCAAGTCCATCCTTAATCCTATTTAATTAAGCCTAAACCTAGACTTCATGTAACACTCTCATAAAACCCTAACCCTAAGCATTGGAGCCGCCGCCCCCTCCTCCTCAAGGCCTCACGCCGCAGCCGCCGTGCGCCGCCGCCCGCCGCCGCTGTCGCCGGAAAATTGTTTCCGGCCTAGTTTTTCGAGGATAATCCGTTGGCGATAAAAATCCTTCAGTCTTCTAGTGCATGCTAATTGGAGGGAGATCGGTTCCGGTCGTGGACCTGATTGACGGATCTACCGCCACCTACCGTGAAGTGCCGTTTTCTTTACGAAACCGGTCGGAGCCAGGCACGAGTTGCCAGCAAGGTAGTCACCTAAACGCCCTATGAATGTCATAGTTTTGTGTTTTGTTAATCGTATTGATCGTCTCCGGCACATGTTTTTGTTCTTCCGCTGCCTCGCCGGGGGGCGTGATCCGGATCCCAACAGAATGCTACTTTCTCCAACCAGAAGTCACACTTGCGAAATTTAGCAAACAACTGATTATTCTTCAAAACTCGAAGCACGGTCCTCATATGGTCGACATGCTCAAATCTGGTCTTAGAATACACTAAGATATAATCTATGAAAACAACTACAAATTGGTCCAGAAATGGTTGGAAAACTCTATTCATTAAATCCATGAAAGCTGATGGAGCATTCGTAAGTCCAAAAGGCATTACTAAGAACTCATAGTGACCATAACGAGTTCTGAAGGCTATCTTATATACATTTGATGCCTTAATATTTAACTGGTGGTAACCAGACCTCAAATCATTCTTAGAAAAGACTACTGATCCTTTCAGCTGGTCGAAAAGATCCTCAATTATAGGAAGGGGATATTTATTCTTAATGGTCAACTTATTCAGCTCCCTAAAATCTATACACAATCTTAGACTTCCATATTTCTTCTTAACAAAAAGAACAGGGGCTCCCCAGGGGGACGTACTTGGTCTAATAAATCCTTTCGCTAACAGATCTTGTATCTGTTCCTTTAATTCCTTCATCTCTGATGGAGCTAATCGATAAGGTCAGGGGGACGTACTTGGTCTAATAAATCCTTTCGCTAACAGATCTTGTATCTGTTCCTTTAATTCCTTCATCTCTGATGGAGCTAATCGATAAGGTGGTCTAGAAACTGGAGCTGCTCCTGGAACTAAGTCAATCGAAAATTCCAGTTCTTTGTCTGGTGGTAATCCATGGATATCCTCTGGAAAAACCTCGGTAAACTCATTTACGACCTCCACATCTAAAAGTCAGGGCTTACTAATCGTTGCTAAGGACGACAAATTTGCCAAAAATCCTACCCCTCCTTTCCTCAAACAGCGTTGAGCCTTAAGAGCTGATATAATACGGGGAATCCTCCAAACCTGATTGGAATCAAACTCAAATGGATCACCTCTGGGTGGTTTAACCACTACTGTTCGAAGCTTAAAATCTATCACTACTCCATACTTCGTCAACCAGTCTACTCCCAAAATTATATCGAACTCTGGCATTGGTAACACAATTAAATTGGAAGTAATCAAATGCCCTTGAAGTCTAAGTTCTAAACCTCGAAACAAATCATGAGATACTAACTCTTCTCCTGAAGGTACTGTTACACAAAAGCCTATAGCTACTTGATCAGGCTTTATGGGTAACTTCTTAGCAAACTTGGCTGCTATAAAAGAATGCGTAGCTCCGGAATCTATCAAAGCTATAGAAGGCAATCCATCAATCATAATCTTACCCATGACTACGGTCGAGTCTGGTTTGGCTTGATCAGCTGTCATCACATAGGCTCTACTGGTCACCAGTTTCCTTGACTTTGGGCAATATTTCAAAATATGCCCTGGAAACCTACATCTGTAGCAGACGTTCTGTCCAAGTCTGCATTAACCAGGATGCATATTTTGACACTTGGGACACACCGGTCTACTGGTAATAGCTAGAACTACATTAATGGGTTGGATCGATATAGGTTTCTGCTCTTGAGGCCTCTGCTGATTCTTATTCTGTTTCTTGAAGGGCCTCTGATCTTTCTGCTGAAAGGCCTGCCTCTTCTGCTGCCTTTCTTCATCAACATCCTTCCAGTCTCTTTCAATTCGCAGGGCTCTATCCACTGCTTCTCTGTAAGTCTTGGGAACAGATAGCCTAACATTCATCTTGAACATATGCTTTAATCCTTCCAAAAAATGGCTTAACATCTCTTCTGGGTCGTTACCTATCAAAGGCACAAAGTAACACCCTCTTTCAAATGCCCGCACATATTCCTGTACGGTCATGCTCCCATATTTCAGGGTCACAAATTGTGAGACATGGAATTGTACACGATTGATTTGGTTGAATTAATCGGTTTTAGAGCAATTTTGGAAGTTTTCGTATTTTTGGTATTTTGTAGTGAAAGATGGTTTTATGGTGAAAGCTGGTCGGTAGTGAAAACCAGTCGCAATGCGTATTTGTATCGTGGGAAGTCAATACGCCGTCGTTTTGCGTTGAGTAACCAGACGTTGGGTAGAATCTACCAGCAGCAACGCTTACGTGGATTCAGCAGAGAGCGCTAAGGATTTTGAAACTGTGACGTTTTGTGAAGAATCGACTGTGTGATATCTGTTAGCAGCAAGCTCCTGTAGCGCAGATCAATAAGCCGTCGTTTTGATTAGTGGAGGTGACGTAGTTTTGGTTATCTCTAAGAAATCAGCAGCTGGTATGTTTGCCCCTAGTAGCGATCAGTCGTTGCTTGTGTTAGTTCAACAGATTTGCTGACGTGGTTAAGCGACGCCGTTTAGATTAGTTCAAATGCTGCGTTTCGAGTGTTGCGTCTGGTACAGTCGTAGGGATCTGTTGCGTTGTTGAGAATCCAGTCGTTGGTTTTAGTTAACCAGCTGTTGACAGATAGGACGACGTAAGCTGTGCGACGTCGTTTAGTTAAGTCGATGCGACACCGTTTTGCTAGCGTTGTTTAAGAGATTCAGCAGTTGGTTTGCTTTGCATCTGCTGGTTGTATATTATCGAGTATCGACTGGTTTTGTCGGTGGGATCTATTATCAGCAGTTGAGACTATTTATATAAGAATACTTGGTCTTCGATTGGATTATTGGATTCCCATACTTAGCGAAATATTCTCTCGATTGTCGACCTCTGTTCTTCAAACCCTAGTACTGTTCACCATTGATTTTATCCGGTGATTCCCGTCGTTTCCGGCCACCGTTTGGTTCGTGCAAGGTAGCGTTGGACTCCACTCGAGAAGCTCTTCCTTTCTATACCATTCTTGGAAGCTGTTGTTGGCTAGAGCAAGATCGCGAAGTTGCTGTCTTCGGCCGTGTTTTGCATCGTTGAGGTAGAACTTCGAATTGTTGTTGAGATCTTAGTCTTAGCCTTTGTTTAAGCTTCCTGTTAGTGGTATTGTTGGAATCAGCTGCTGGTGTGAGTGTATGACTCCCAGCTGTGCTTTATGTGTATTAGCGTCCCTGTGATTTATGCCATGTGTGCTTCAACAGGTTGATATCCAGATTTCTCGGGACCTTTGCTTGTGATATATGTTGCACAGAAAGTATAAGGTATGGATTTGAGCTTGATGTAGCTGGGAATTGGCGTGAGATTTAATGTTAGATGGCTGCTGGTGCTTTGCCGTGGATGTTGCTGTGTGCATATGTGATTGTTGTTGATTTTAGCTGCTATGTTTATGCATACACGCATTTCCCATATTGCATTCATATCTCTGTTGCAGCCATTGCTTTGTATCTCGTTGTATTGATGTTGTTTCTTACCAGGATGAGAGGGCGAGCGGCAATACCTCACTCTCATATCCCTGCTGGGATTTGTTAGCCACCATGCGCCGAGTGGTTAACTACCACAGTTCATGGGCGAGGCAACGGCAGGTTGAGTTGTTTGTTGCATATGGTATTTGGGTGTAGTGTCAAGGCGAGTGGCTCATTACCACACTTTGAATAAACCCGTGGCCACTGATTCGTTGCTGATCTCGTGGAGCTATGTTTGAGTTCCTTGTCTCCCTGTTCGGTTGTAGCCTTCAGCTGTTATCCGGTGTCTCATGCATAGCATCTGCATTTTTATCTTATGCTTTTCCTTTAGCTGTTTCAGTTGCTCTCCGTACTGGGGTTTGACCCCATGTCCCTCTGGGGCTTGGTTGTTTTCTCTGTTTGTGTTGTTTTCAGGGAATCAAGGTTTTACAGTTGGTCGTGGTTTTAACCCAGCTGGTGGCGCCCCAGGAGGTGGTTAGAGTATCCCAGTAGCGTATAGCATATTTATATGTATCAGTACAGTTATCCAGGGGATGCCCTGTGCTTTGGTGTTGTATTATATTGTTGGAGTCTGATACATGTTGTTGTTGCTGTTGTTATGCTATATTGTTGGTTGTTTTTATAAAGTGGGATATATTTTGAGTATTGCGGTATTTTAAATTATATTGTTTAAACCGCCAGGCCAAAAGCAAAATTTTACCCGCTTTTTGATAGCTTCCGCATGTGTTTGTATGTTTTTACTCTGTTTAGAGCATGAGGCCTGACAGAAATTCCCTCTTCAATTCAGACCTCTTGTCTGCCGTGAAGTATTGCTCAAAGAATACTTGTTTGAAATCTGCCCAAGTAAGATTCAACAAATCCACAGACAGCTTAGCTCCTTCCCACCAAATCATGGCGTCGTCTCTTAACATGTAGATAGCACACCTAGGCCTATCTAAATCTGGCATCTGGAGGTACTCAAAGATAACCTCCATCGATTTGATCCAGCTTTCAGCAACTAATGGATCTGTTGTACCACCAAACTCTTTTGGCTTCTGCCTTCTGAACTTTTCTTGAGGATCATCATGGCTTGGTCCTCTACTGCCAGAAGATTGGCCATTACCTCTGCCGGTTTTTTATACCAGCAATCTTAAAAGTTGAGCGATACTAGCATTACTGTCAGGAATGGTTTCCTCTAAGGGATTACCTCTTCTACCTCTTCCCCTTCCTGACAGCTTATAATCTATAGCCCGTAATCCACCATATATAATTATCAGTACATGCTAAAAATTTAAAGACAATGCTGTGAAAAATAAACTCACAGCTATGGAGAAACGGTCAATGAAGTCTGATCCAACTGACAGTTCATGTGTTTATCTCGGGAACATTGCTCTGATACCACGTTGTGAGCACCCGAACCGACGGGGTCACGGATTTGGGGTGAACTAAAATTTGAAAATAGAAAGAAGGGCTAAACGGCAATTTGTTATAAGCTGTATTCCTTATAACTTAAAAAAAATTTCGAAACACAAACATAAAAATTGACATACAAACGTTTGGCGCCAAGTACTGAAATTTGCGGAAAACAGATTTCATATATATACTGCAATTGCGATATTACAACATCTGAAATTCTATATAAATTTACTATTGTTGCAATAGATCTAATACAGATGTCTATGATAAAATACAACAACAGCTAAGACACGGAAAATGCTATCCATAGATAAATACTTCACCACCCAGCTGTCTCAGCTTCCACCATCCGTTTGTCCCTTTTCTGTCTCACCTGCACCATTTTAAAAGCTAATGAGCCTAGGGGCTCAGCAAGTAAAATCTGAGTAATAACAAAGTCATTTAACGTAGGTAGACATCTGAACATTTACATAACTGAGTTTAAAGGAACATCACTTGAACATAAACATTCTTTCGTAAGATTCTTTAAACTTTCTTTCTTGAACTTTCTTTCATAACTTGGATGCGGGGACAATAACCCAGATCCCTTCATGTAATTTCGTAAACTTTATGATTTATGGCTTAGAAGCTCTCCTTAGGTCCAATGTGCACTTGATCAAATGACTTCTGATATCAGTTCTTAGCACATAGCTCATTGTGATGGGGTATACAGATTCGTCAATCCGTAATCCTGATCGTTCCTGCTGTTGAAAGGTCACACTGGTTCGTCAGTCAGACACTCACCCTTCCTTATGACCGTCTGTTATCTATGCCATAAATCCTTAAAATAAACTTTTTTTCCTTTTAAACTGCTTATCCTTTGAAATCTTCTTTGAAATTCAACAGGGTTCACTTCTTTTAAAACTCGCTTCCCATTTTAAAACTTACTGAGTATCAGATATGACTACTGGAAAACAATCGCTGAAATAGAAACAGATTTCTCTAAAAGAAACTGTACTTGGAAAGCAAAACAGATTCCTCAGGTGGAACGTAACATTAAACATATGTGACAACAAAGAACGGTACTGTTAGCGTGTTCCAACAGATCTGACTATAAAAATTACATCGCTAACATTGAAACAGATGTCGCTGGTAAACTCAGATGTCAACGCAGGAACAGTGTTTGGAACAGAAACAGATGTATCTAATGGAATAGTGTTTAGGAATAAAACAGCTGCGACATGGTCAATTCAGATGTCAACGCAATTAAGTTGGTCAACTCAGATGTCAATGAATAATCGCAAGGGACTCAGCAGTGAAGTATTTAATACTGTGAAATCTGACCAAAATCTGATGTGTAAAAAACACGAATCTGAATTGAAAACTGCTGATTTAATTAAAAGATTTATTCGCTAACATAAGAAACAAAGTCTGACTAAGAACTTGGTGCTGCAACATCACAAACGACATCTACGATACCAGTTCTGCCTATCAAACCAGACTTAGATTCTGATTCGACTAGCCTCATCGATTACATAGAGTCCGGTTCAGATGTTACCATTCACCAGAAATAAGAACATTCATGAACATACATGACTCAAATCTGAACTCCTCAGTACTTTGAAAACATCTTCAATATTTCTTAAAACATTCTGGAAAACTTTGGAAGCAGAAAACATAACTTTGAACCCAGTCTTTCATTCTTAAACATAAGTAAATTTCTTTAAACATACGTAAACATGAACTTAAACATATATTTAACATACAGGCAAGCAAACACATACTGAAGAACAATATATTCTTTAAAATGGTGTAGCAAGGATCAGCTTTTACTTGCCTTTGAACTTAGCTTTAAGAAAGCAGTTTGTTCCCGCAGAGTTCCTCCTCCTCAAGAAATCACACGAGCAGAACAATATATTCTTTAAAATGGTGTAGCAAGGATCAGCTTTTACTTGCCTTTGAACTTAGCTTTAAGAAAGCAGTTTGTTCCCGCAGAGTTCCTCCTCCTCAAGAAATCACACGAGCTTCTTTGAAGATATTTGAAAGAACACAAAAGAGTTTTCTATTTGCAAGTGAAAATGAACTTTTTCTTCGTAACAAGTATTTATATGGGAGGGATTAGTGGCAGGTGAGGTGTAATCATTAAGTATGACAAACCTTACCTAAAGTTATGAATTTAGTAAAATTTCCCTCTCAGTATTCAATTTTCAAATCTATCAAACCCTTTTTAAAAGAAATCATTTTGTCCTCCTTAAGATCATTTACACAAGTTTTTAAAATCTGCTCGTGCATTGCGCTTGGAGTGTCATCTGCTGGAACTTGCTGCATCGTACTTCAATTCTGAAATCAATAAAAATCAGCTTATGCTAACATTTAAATTGTCATTTTGACCCTTGAAATTAATAAGATTCATATATATGGTCCTATGGATTTTGGGGCGTTACACAGAATAACGCGCGATCACCATATTTCACCACCGAATCTTAATACGATCATCCAGCGCTGACCAACAGTCAAATCTGATCATTTTCAATGGATATTCTCCAACAATCCAGAGTTTTTCGAAAACTTATACTGACCCGATTGCTTCACCAAGCGTACCAGCTCAAATCTGGTCTGTCCGAGATCTGTTCAAGCCAAATCTGGACTATGTTAAACTCGAATAATTAACTCAATTAATCTAATAATCTTTCCGATCTCACACCTTACGAAAAATAATTCAATGAACGAAACATCCCTACAAAATCTTGCCCTATACAAATGAACCAAGAATTTCTACAATACTGTCAAACTGAAATACAAGATCTCTTATCCAAAAAATTAATTCGCCCATCAAAATCACCCTGGAGTTGTTCAGCTTTTTACGTTGTCAAACAAGCTGAACTCGAACGCGGTGTCCCAAGATTAGTTATCAATTACAAACCTTTAAATAAAGAACTTCAATGGATAAGATATCCTATACCAAATAAAAAGGACCTCATTAATATATTACATTTGTCCAAAGTATTTTCAAAATTTGATATCAAATCTTGTTTCTGGCAGATCCAAATTTCCGAACAAGATAGATATAAAACAGCATTTACTGTCTCACTCGACCATTACGAATGGAATGTAATGCCATTTGGTCTCAAAAATGCCAATTCAGAATTTCAACGTATTATGAATGATATTTTCAACCCCTATAGCTCTTTCAGTATAGTCTACATAGATGATATCCTCATATTTTCTGAAAATTTAGACCAACACTTTAAACAATTAAGGCATTTCCTCCAAATTATTAAACAAAATGGACTTATTTTATCTCAAAAAAAGATGAAATTGTTTCAAACCTCGTAAGATTTCTAGGATATGAAATTTCGAAGGGATTAATCAAACCGATTCATCGAGTAATTGCTTTTGCTGACAAACTCTCCGACCACATTAAACATAAAACTCAATTACAAAGATTCCAAGAATGTCTTAAATACATCACTGATTTCTTTCCTAAACTGTGTCAACCATTATACGCGCGCTTAAAAAAAAAACCTCCCCCCTGGACTGATGTTCATACCAGTATACTCAAAGATATCAAAATTAAAGTCACAACTCTTCCCTATTTAGGATCTTCATCCCACAGCTTTCATGGTTGTAGAAACCGATGCCTCCAACATAGGCTACGGTGGTATCCTCAAACAAAGATTAGAAGCACAGGAACAATTAGTTAGATTTCATTCAGGTCTTTGGCTCGGACCACAAAAAATAATTCAACGATCAAAAAAGAAATTTTATCTATTGTTTTATGTATTTCAAAATTCCAAGATGATCTTTTTAATAAAAAACTTTCTTTTACGTGTTGACTGCAAATCTGCTAAGGAAGTTATTTTTAAAGATGTTCAAAATCTTGTTTCAAAGCAAATATTTGCCAGGTGACAAATTATACTCTCTGTTTTTTATTTTGAAATTGAAGTCAAATGGGAGGATAATTCACTTCCCGACTTCCTTACCAGAGAGTTTTTACAAGGAAAACTAACTTTTACTGTAGATGGGTCCTTCAAACCAGAAGCTACAAACGCCAAAAAATTATGAGATGCCTTCAAACCCTTCAAGACAATTAGTTCAACTCCAACCCAATACAAGTCAGTATTAGCTTCCCATTCAACAGCTTCTCAAACACCCTCTCCAATACAATATCTCAAGACGAATACAAGTATGTTTCAAAACCATGGCCCAAAGACCTTGGCTTCCCCCCTTTCACTGAAATTCCTCAAAACAACAAAAAACAGGATTACATTCGTCGCCGATTTTCTCCGACTCAATTCTGGGAGACTAACGGTCCCGAAAAAACTCAAAAATTTTATGAGCTCATTCTTGTGGACACTGATTCTGTTAAAATTGTCCACAAAAAGGATTCAAAATGTGAAACAATTTTTTCAAAATGTATTATTAAAAAGGTCATTCCTGCCACCCAATGGGATGGCAGTTTCAAAACCCGACCTTTTTCAGTCCGTTTTCAACCTCAAACTTTCAACTACATCGATTACAAACAAGCTTGGTATCAAATTTTTATATCAGGCCCTTCTCTCATTCATGGTTTTTCACATTTCACTCTGGCTACGATTCAAATTTTCCCATTTGGTTCTTCGAATGGTGGAAATGGAAGGGCTCCGACTCAACCATCCTTCCTCAAGATATCAAAAAAGGTTTAGAAGTTTTTTCTGAGTCATCTACCTGAATAATTTTTAAAAACCACTCAAATTCTACTATGAGTTTAAAGTACCATGGATTTTCGCATGAGACTTTTATTTTCAAAAACTATTCCTAGGCCCCGTTCCTTTCTCCCTCATTAGAACTCATCGCATCAAATGGTGGGGAAAATTCTAAACCCACCTTTGCAATGAAAATGGGGTCCGCCATTTTCTGGCTACTGGTCAAAAACCCAAATATTCATCAGATGATCAAAAAAACAAATCACATGTTCATCATCTTCTCCCAAATCCAAAGATAACTTACATCTCCCAACCTGCTTTAACTCAACCATCTACTTCCAAAGACACCCCTGGTGATTTTTTCGAAACCCTCAAAACCAACTTAGAATTCCAAGCACGATTATTTGAATTTCTAAGCCAACAATCCTGAAAATCTACAAAATCTGAAGAATCGGTCTCCTATGACCCCATGGGAGGCCCTGCCGCACAAGATCCTTTTGATTTTTAATCAAGTTATTTAAAAAATAAATAAACAAAATTTTTTGAGTTTTTTCGGGATTGTAAGTTTCCCATAATTGATTTGTAGAAAAACAGCAACGAATATAATCCTGTTTTTTTATATTTGGAGGAAGTTCAGTAAATGGGGCAAAGCCTAGGTCTTCGGGCCATGGTTTTGAAACATACTTGTATTAGTCTTGGGTCTGAGGTGTTGGAAGAGAAGTTTGAGCAGAATTTTGTGTGGAGGGGGAGGCCAAAATCGACTTGTATGGTAATTCAGGGATATTTTGGTATCTGTTGAAATTTGAGGTAAGAGGGGGAAAAGGACCATTAGGTCTTGGAGAAGGTGTTTTTTGAGGGGTAGGACGCTGGAGTTGAACTAATTGTTTTGAACTATTTGGAGGCATCATAGTCTTTTGGTGTCTGTAGTTTCTGCTTTGAAGGATCCATCTACAATAAAATTTTGTTTGCCTTGTAAAAATTCTCTGGTAAGGAAGTCGGGAAGTGAATTACCCTCATCTTTGATAAATTCAATTTCAAAATAAAAACAGAGAGTATAGCTTGCCATCTGGCAAATATTTGTTTTGAAACAATGTTTTGTACATCCTTAATAATTACTTCCTTAGAAGATTTGTAATCAACACGTAAAAAAAATTTTTTGTTAAAAAGGTCGTCTTGGAATTTCGAAATACATCAAACAATAGATAAAATTTCTTTTTTATTGTGGAATAATTCTTTGTGGTCCGAGCCAGAGACCAAAATGAAATCTAACCAATTGTTCTTGATTATCTAATCGTTGTTTGAGGATACCGCCATAACCTATGTTAGAGGCATCCGTTTCAACTATCATAAATGTTGTTGGATGAGGGATACCTAAGCAAGGTAGGGTCTGGACTTTACCTTTTATGCTTTCGACAATTCTAGTATGAATATCGGACCAAGGAAGCAGATTTTTTTGTAGGCGTTCATAAAATGGTTGACAAATTTGTCTGAGGTTTGGAAAGAATTCAGCAATATAATTGAGACATCCTAAAAACCTTTGAAGTTGATTTTTATCTTTGATTTGATCGGGGAATTTTTCAGCAAATTGTATGACTCTATGTATCGGTTTGATCAGACCTTTGGATATGGCATTTCCTAAAAACCGAACAAATGTTTGGAATAGTTTCATTTCTTTTGGGATAATACGACGCCATTTTGTTTAATAACTTTAAGGAAATGTCTTAAATGTTTGAAATGTTGATCAAGATTTTCAGAAAATATCAGGATATCATCTATGTAGACGATACTAAAAGAGCTATATGGATTGAAAATATCATTCATTATTAATACACCTCAAATACCTCATAATATAGAAAGACGAGATATTTCCCAAATAATTGAACAAGAAGAGAAAAATTACCATAAAATTTAATCCACATATAAAGCCTATTACTACACCTACTTCACAAATATCTCAATCTTCTCGTCATTCATTCTCTACATTCTCAAAAAATTCTACCAAATATGATTTTGTTATTCTATTCCTAAACCCATATCAGGACCTTCATCCCCTCAAAATTATTCTCCTCCAACCTCACCTTCTATTTCCAGCATGATGATGTTCACATCTGGACAAGAATTTCAACCAGATTTTGAATATTTAAATGAAGAATTACAAGATCGATTTCATAATGACAAACGCAAATGGTATGAAAGATTAGATAATGATATTCGAGCACATATTCACAGTGCATGGATTACCAAGATGAAAACATTTAAATCAAATATTCCTTTTTTTCATTTCTCACATATTCTTATCTGCCGAAAGCTTTAATGATTTTCAAAATAAATCTGCTATACAAGTTAATACTACTCTTCACAAAAAATGGACTCTTATAAACAATGATTCTGTTTCTGCAGTTCATCCTCCTTTACAAACTTTAAAACTTCAAACACTAAAAGGTGAAGTCACAACTGATCCTTTTAAAATAGGCCGCAGTGACAAAGAACCTGTTAATTTAAAAGACATTAGTACAATTATCCAACAGAATAATTATTCCAATCAAATACTTAAAATAGTAGCTACCCAAGTTGATCACATATCTAATAATGTGAGGACTAGAATTTGCTAAGTATGATTTATTAGCTAATCATATTTGGTTTAGAATTAGCTAATCGAGTTTTTGAGTATCGGGTTTTTAGATTTGAAGACTTGGTGATTTTTCTGAATTTCAGTTTTGAGCGGGATCTGGATGTTCAGATCTGTCCCTTGTGTGTTTGCGCGAATTGTCGCAAGCAGGGAATGAAACACTGTCGTTTCAGGTGCAAGTCAGGTATGGCGTTGCGAGAGGTAATGTGACATCGTATCGTGTGTTCAGATTTGACGCTTACTGAGTGAAATTTGTTCAGCGGGCGCGATCAGATTTCAATTTTGGTCAACGGTACTGTGTAGACTAGTGCGTTTGATGATACAGATGTGACCAAGATCTCAGGAGCATTAGCGGGATCTATTGAGACAGCGGGCTCCGATGCTACGACATTTTGATAAGTTAGGGCGACGTCGTTTTTGATGAGAAGCACGTGTTTTGTTGCAGACCAGATCTTAGTTAGCGTTGACAGATGTGAGTGAAAGCTGAGGCCAGAATTGAGAGACTTCTGCCTTAGTGATGAGATCTGAATTAGTCGATGAATTGACTTCTGCTGAAGCTTTGATTTGGGGATTTATATGTAAGTGCTGATCAACACTTAGAGTATTTTCGAACCTTATATTCCCTATCTTCATCCCCGATAACCCTCGATTTCTACTGTTCACCAGATCCCTATTTCCGTCGATTGCCGTCGTTTTTTGCCAACGTTTGGAATAAGATTGGTAGCGCTTAGCTCGTCTTATCTAGGGCTTTCGATTGATACCAGTTTGGAGGCTGGAGTCGCCGGATTTGAGGAGCGCGAAGTAGTTACAGTGTTCGTGTGTCTTCGCGACTATGGATCAGTAGTTCTTCTGTTCTTTAACAGCTTTGGGTAATTGATTGTTTACCGATTTAAGCTTCGTATTAGAGCTGAGTAGTGCTCTGTTGGAGTTAGGTAACTGAGTTAAGTTACTGGGCTTTAGAATTAAGCTGTTTGAGTTCAGAATTGAGTTGATTTTGAGATATCTTAACAGATTTGAGTAGGTGGTAGCTTCTTTTGAGTTCGTCGTGAAGCTTCTAGGGCTGTAGGCTTGAGTTGGTTGCTGCTCCCTTGTTGTGGTGAGATCTGTTGAGGTAGAAGCTGATTTGAGGTACGAATTGAGCTATATTAAGCAGTTTCGATATCAGCTTTGGGAATATTTTCTGTCGTGTATTAGCTGTTGTGTTTTGCATTGACTGCTGCTTATGTGCTCATATCTGTTTGTGCGTGTGAGTATATGCATTGATTTTAAGCATGAGTCTGCTGTGCATTCTCGCATACATATTGAGCCTAATTTCCTTTGAAAGCTGAATTCCCTTTACACGTTGTGATCGGTCGGCTGAGTCGTCGTTCCTGAAAGTTCCAACGCTGTTTTGATGTGGTGGCCAGCTGAGTCGTTGCGCCTGAATAACACACTGACTTGTGATGGTCGGCTGAGTCGTCGTACCTGAAGATCACAAGACGATGATGATTGATGAGATCTACACAGCTGAGTCGTTGTGTTATATTTTTCCTACCGATGATTCTTGGTAGCCCTTTTCATGCATTGCACGATTGATATATTGCCTTGTCTGATATGATATATGCTTTTATTGTGCTCTTCGAACTGAGGTTTGACCTCGTATTCTTTTTCCTGTTTTTTGTGTTCTTGGGTCTGTGTCACCCATTGCAGGAGCCGCAGGTAATCTGGCCTGGCAGAGTGGAGCTTCAGCTAGTAGATCCCCATTTTGTTGAATCCCAATTTATTTGTATTATGTATCGAACCAGGGGATGCCCTGAGTTTCTATGTATTTTGGGGATCTATTTCATGAGATTAATTGATTATCTGTTTGTTGTTGGATTTTGAGTAAATCCTATTTTGAGTATGAATATTTAAATAATGATTTTTATTGTTCAGGCCCAATATTATCGAAAATTTTAGCCATTATTTTTTATGATGCTTCCGCATGATTATGACTAATTGTTGTATTAGCACACGTGGCCTGATAAATAATCTCAATCAAAGCCAACATGCAAAACACTCAACGTTTAATGACACAGCTAAACCTTTCTTTCAAACAAAAATCATTCCTTATGAAAAATAAAAACAAATCAGCTTTCAGAATAATACTGATCAAATTCTCAATAAAATTTCTGCCAAACTTTCAGAAATGGGGACATCATGAAGTAAATTAAACTGTGTTGAGACTAATAAATATAACACATATGAATCCCCACAATCTACAGATGTCTCTGAAGAGGATTCTTCAGATGGTGTCAATATAATTGATAATCCATTTAATGATGATAATGACCAAATTCCGAAAATCTTTAATAGAATACGACGATTTAATAATAATCGTACACGTGATTATTATTCAAGATCTACCCCAGCCGATATTGTCTACGAAGAAAGAAATCAGTTTAAAAGTTCAAAAGATGATGGTCAATCCATAATTGAATGGAACATTGATGAAAAATCAGAATACGAAATTTTGAATACATTACAAGAAATGGGCATGGCATGCCTCGCCTACAAGATTAAAGGTCAAATGAAGAAACTGCCACGACTCTGATTGTTCAGGGTTTTACTGGCCAACTCAGAAACTGGTGGGATAATGCTTTATCCCTAGACTCAAAACTTAATATTCTTAATCATACTATTCAAGTTGAAGATAATGATGGTAACATTAACGAACACAACAATTCATATGAAGTTCTCATTATTACAATTTCCATGTATTTTATTGGAAACCCGAAGGGATAATTTAATTCCTAAAAAAATCCAAACAAATCTTCGATGTCCATCTTTATCTGATCATCGATGGTACAAAGATTTATTCCTCATAGGGTTGTTTAATGGGTCGGTTCGACCCGAAACCGGTCCGAAACCGGTCCATTAAATTCAAATCGGGACCGGTATTAAGGAACCGGAACCGGAACCACCCCAAACCCATTAATTAATGGATTGGGGTGGGTTCGAAAAGTTGGACCGGAACCTGTCGGTTCTGGTTCCGGTTCCGAACCGGTTCCAAGTTTCGGATCCGGACCGGAACCTTAAACATATATTTAAATAAAATAAAAAAAATTAAAAAGAGCTCCAATTATTACCAACGGCTCTATGCCTTGAAAATGGAAAATTTGCATCCTTAATTGGCAATTAGCAATTACAAAATTACAATTATTAATTTTTCTTTATCCAAAAATTTGCTACATATATGGATGCTTTCTAAACTATTTTTCACACAATCTCATTCTCTATATCTCCATTTCAACTATAAAGTTCTCTATATATTCAACATTTAAGCCAAAAAAATTGTGATGTTTTCATCTTCGAATCGTGGTGGTGCTCGACGCGAACTTCCTCCCACCATTCCCGAATTTGGTGATGATTTTGGCTATATTCCCGACTTCGATGAACTTGAAGCCGCTCAAAAAGAGGAAGAGGCTATTGGACTTGTTGGCGATGATGATAAGAATGTTCCAACACCGTCGTCCAATGGAATACGCAACACGATGGCGTCAATGAGCACGTTACGAGCGAAACGAAGCAAAGTTTGGGATCACTTTTAAATTCAACCAAAACCAACGATGCAATAGCTGTGTGTAAAATTTGCAAAAATAAAAATTGTGAGACCCGAAAGTTTAGAAGGATTAATTGAGTTAATTAATCGGGTTTTGTTGGATTCTGATTTGAGCGAGCGAGTCTGGGAGTCCAGCTTTGAGTCGGTATCCTTGGAGAAGCTATCGTGTTTTGTATACGTCCTTGGAACAGATCTGGAGAGTTAGAGTTTTGTTACGGGATCTGTGTAGCTGTGAGAGTTGATCATCGCTGAGTGCTTGTGTCAGCAGCGAGTAGCTAAATTACGTCGTTTAGTTGGAACGACAGCGTTTTGGTTTAGCGGGTGAGACTCACTGGTGAGCAGCATTGGTCTTCAGATTCGAGAGAGATCTGAGTGTTTGAGAGCGATGCCGTTTTGGGTTTCAGATTCCTCTTGCGCTAGCGATTCAGACCTGAGTAGTGGGCGACGTGTTCAGTTGCGATAGTGGACTTGTGCGACGTCGTTTGAGTTAGTAGAGATCTGCTTTGGCGTAGGGTGAGATCTGTTGCGAGATCTGGACCTAGCGGGAATATCAGTTTTGTACTTTAAGTTGTTGGTGGGATCTGTTCAGTAAGCATGGAAAGATTTGAGTATTTATAGAGAGCTTTGACCCTTGTATATTATCGTTCCCCGACACTTAGAAATATTTCCCGATTGTTGAACTCTGTCGCGATAACCTAGCTACTATTCACCGAACCTTATCTTCTTCGATTGCCGGCGATAGACAGCTCCGATTGAAGTAAGAGTGGTAGCGTTGGACTCCTCTTGCTAAGACGCTTCGTTTGGTGCTGCTTTTGGACGCTTGCTTGAAGCTGGTGAGGTGTGCTAAGACATCTCCCTTGTGTAGTCTATCAGCGTTTCGTCCTAGCTTGTTGGGGTAAGTTTTCAGACCCTACCTTGTGTTTGTTTAGAGCTCTCTGTTGAGATAGAGGGGTAGTATAGCGCTGGTCGAGTTCGTAGCTCCCAGCTGTTGCTTTCTGTATTTCGGTTCTTGAGTAGTTGCTTATGATGGTTTAGCAGGTGTGAGATCTGTGTTGCTCGGACACTGTTGTAGTAATTGTAGCACAGAAGACTTGAGATACGGATGTGAGCTTGTTTTACAGCTTTGGATTGAGCATGGGTAATTATGCTTGCTGCTGTGTATGTTTTGCGTGTGATATATGTTTCTGTGTTGAACATTTTAGCTGTTGCATACACGCATTTATCACTTTGAACTCAGATCTGTTGTAGCCGTGCCTTGTTGTTGTTGATTCTGTGCGTGCCAGGATGCTGTTGAGGCTGAGCGGGTAATCCCGTACCTCATCTCCCTGCTGGGATCTGTTAGCCACTATGAGCAGAGTGGGTAGCTCCCACACCTAATGAGTTGAGCAACAACAGGTTGAGCCATGTGTTTCATCTGGTACAGTGTGTTGAGACGAGTGGGTAGCTCCCATATACTCACACACCCTGTGGCCACTGATATCTGTCATCCATTGCTATCAGCCTTGATTATTGATCAGCCTTGAGTTTCCTTCGAGATTCTGGCTTCCTGCCATTGGGTGTAGCCTTCTGTTGTGCTCAGCTGTTCATGCATAGCATTTGCATATTACTTGTTGCTTCCCGTTAGCTGTTTTTTTTCTCTCCGTACTGGGGTTTGACCCCATGTCCCTCTGGGGCTGGTATTGTTTTCCTGTATGTGTTTTCAGGTTACCATTGTTACTCTGCGGGTCGTGGAGTAGACCCAGCTGGTGGTGCCCCAGGAGGTGGTTAGAGTGTCCCAGTTAGTGTATAGCATATATGTATAAGCACTGTTAGCCGCGAAGTGCCTAGGGCTATGTTGTATTTCAGTTGCTTTCGGTGTTCTTGTATTTATTGAATGTTTTACTGAATTATGTTTATAGGTCCCTCTGGGGCTGGTATTGTTTTCCTGTATGTGTTTTCAGGTTACCATTGTTACTCTGCGGGTCGTGGAGTAGACCCAGCTGGTGGTGCCCCAGGAGGTGGTTAGAGTGTCCCAGTTAGTGTATAGCATATATGTATAAGCACTGTTAGCCGCGAAGTGCCTAGGGCTATGTTGTATTTCAGTTGCTTTCGGTGTTCTTGTATTTATTGAATGTTTTACTGAATTATGTTTATAGAACTGGGATATTTTGAGTATTGTTGTATTTTAAATTATATGTTTTAATCGTCGGGTCACATGCGAAAATTTTAAGCCACTTTTGTATGCTTACGCTATTGTTTTGCGTGGTTTAACTCTGTATGGTGCACGAGGCCTGACAAATATGCTTATAAAACGGGTGGTCAAGGAGGAGGTACCGGAACATTGAAAAAACACTTGGTAAAGGTACATAAACTTGATCCTAATACTTTACAACCACTTGTTAGATAACATACTCAACAGCAAATTAACTTTAACTCTTAAAAATTTTACTATTACGAAAGAAATTTCACGTAGAGCTATAGTTAAATTCGCTATCACATGTGACAACCTTTTTTAATAGCCGAACAAGAAGGTTTTGTTGAATTTACTAGCACTATTCAGCCTGGTTTTCACAATATTTCTAGACACACACTTAAGAAATATTGTTTCGAGATGTTTCATGAATAGAAAGAGGCATTAATTTTCGCAACTTTCGAGTATCTCTTGTAGAGTTAGTTTGACAACTGATATTTGGACTAATATCAAGTCTCAATCTTATCTTGTCGTTACATGTCACTGGATTGATGAAAATAGGAAAATGCAAAAAGGAATTTTATCTTTAGATGTATTAGATTCGTCACATTCCGGCTACACTATTGCTTCATATGTTTTAAATGTTGCTAAAGTTTTTGGCATACAAAATAAAATCATGTCTATAATATTAGATATGCGAGTGCCAATAATTCTGCGCTTAGATACCTTAATGATTCATTAAAACCAATTTTAGATGGTGAATTGCTTCATGTGAGATATGCATGTCATGTGATAAACTTATGTGTTTGCATTTGATGATGCTTTGGGTACTGTTATAGAAAAATTTAAAGTATGTGGGAAACTATTACGTGAAAGAAGATATGATCGTGACTGGAAACAACTTTGTATTTCTAGTGGAGTTAGATTTAAAAAATTCCCCCAACCTATTGAAACTCTATGGAATTCTCTGTATCACTTGCTAAGTACTTTATTACGTTTTAAAGATTTGGTCACTCCATTTTATAACAATATTGCTGGAGAAGCTTTATTATTGACTGAATCTGATTGGGATGTTTTAACTCAAGGTGTTTCTTTATTAGAAATTTTTAAAGAGGCGACCGAAAATTTTTCTGGAATACACTATCCTACTGCACCGATGTTTTTACCTTTGATTTTTAATATGTTTTTTAAAATTATTGAATTTCGTGAGAACCCACATTTGCATTTTTTTGTTTCAAGTATGGAGGATAAATTTTTTAAATATTGGGAGTCTATCCCACTTGTGCATGGCTTGATGGCATTGCTTGATCCTAGACAAGGTCAAGTTGCTTTTTGTTTCAAGTATGGAGGATAAATTTTTTAAATATTGGGAGTCTATCCCACTTGTGCATGGCTTGATGGCATTGCTTGATCCTAGACAAGGTCAAGTTGCTTTCGATATATTTTTTGATTATTACGCTAAATTTCTTGGAAAGAATGTTGAGGATCAAAAGAAGTCAATCATACATTCTCTCCAAGAATTGTTTTATTTGTACGCAAACGAACAGAGTACACCAAGCAAGCAGCCGATGCCTGAGGAAAGGTCGACACAACAAGGCAAAATGGGTGCCCTCGGCTTCTACCAAAATTTCAAGCGGCAAAAGTTCAAAGGAAAATCAGTAACAAGACTAAATTCAAATGAGATTCAACTCTATTTGAGTCAATATTTTGAAACTCCAGAAAACTTTGATGTTTTGGAATGGTGGAAAGTAAATTCACAACTTTATCCTTTTTTAGCAACAATTGCAAGAGACATCTTACCTCTTCAAGCTTCAAGTGTTGTTTCCGAATCAGCTTTTTTTTCAATGTGTGGCCGAATTATTGGGGACCAACGGACTAATTTAAACACAGATACTCTTAGCATGCTAACATGTTTACAAGATTGGTTCGCTGCAGAAAAAAAGAATCGAGCTGCTGGAGTAATAGATGAATTTGCAAGCTCAAGTTCCGATGAAGATGAAGAATATTCGAAATATATTTTAATAAATTGAGATGCAATTTAGATATTTAATGAATTTCATGTTTCAATTATTTTTATATTTCACATTTTGTATTTTTTCTTGAAAACACTTAAAATAAAAATTGATTTACTTACCAATTAATTTAAAAATATTTAAAGTATTTAAAATTATTGGGTTCGGAACCGGTGGGAACCGGTTCGGAACCGGTTCATCCACTACCAAATTCAGTAGTGGATTGTTCCAGTTCCGAGTTTTTGGCCTCGTAACCGGAACCGGTTAGAACCGGTTCCGATTCCACTTGATCCGGAACCGGTTGGAACCACTCCGAACCGGAACCATGAAACCATTAAGCATGACTACCTAACTCATGTCCTGCGAAGAGATGACTATAATATGTCTTTCTGGAAAGAAAGATTTATTATGGGTTTACCAAGATTCTTCAGTGACAGAATTATACAAAAACTAAAAAGTGAAATTGGTACTGATGATATTCCTTTCAATGATATTACATATGGTCAGTTATTTGCTTTCATTAAAAAATAAGGCCTAACATTATGTTCTCAACTCAAGCTTAAAGCTAAGTATAGATCTGAGAAAACTACAACTCGCAAAGAACTAGGATCCTTTTGCTCAATGTTTGGCTTGATGAATATAGATCCCCCTTATAACCGAAGAAAAATGTGAGCTAAAACTTTTAAACCATATTCCAAAACCTCAACATTTAACCATCAACGATACAAAAATTATAACCGTACCAGTAGTAAAATATCCAACACATTAAAATGCTGGAACTGCAATCAACCAGGACACACATCAAATAATTGCCTTAAGAAACCAAAGAAAAAATCAAAAAAAAATATTAATGAATTAATAGATGATATTAATAGTGATACTAGCACCTCTACAAAAGACGAAACCGAAACAGAAAGTGAAATTCCTACAAAGGGCATCTGCCATCTATGTGTCATAACTAAAGATAAAAAAGAAGCAATTTTAGACATTGTCCAACAGATTTCCGACCTGAAGCACAAAAAAAATATCTTAACAAATGACAAATACCTTTTGAGGTGGTTTCGTTATCAGTATATGTTTCATCTTTGGTGGTGGTACTGGAATCATTAGGAAGTATTTGGTTGATTGTTTTTGGACCAAGTACAAATTATGAGTATCATTCAATTCGAACCCCAAACTTATTATGATTGTTATTGAAAAATGTGTTTGTTACAATTGGTATCAAATCATGGTCCTTGAGATAAACACTTCTTCCAGTCTAAGACAGTTCACGCCAGCCGCTTCAGTTAATCTGTGAGTTTTATGTTCATGTTCAAGTTCTAGTATACAGTGTTCTTTTATGATAGTCTTGTGGTGGATTTGGGCTATAGTTTAAATATGTCAGAAAGAGGAAGAGAAAGGAGAGAATATATGAATGATGATGTTAGTATTGATAGTAATATACGAGTTATAGCAAGCATGGTTAATTGCTGGAGCAACTAGTAGGGTAATCTAGCATAGTAAATGGCCAATCATCAAATCGAGGATTTAGTCACAAGAATCCTCAGTAAAAGTTTAGACCCCAGATGCCAAAAGAATTTTTAGGATAGAGTTATATGTTCCATCTACATGTTGAGAGACGACGTGATGATTTTGTAGGAAGGAGCCAAAGTATCACTGGAGAAAGCCCTCCGAGCTGAACAAGATTTGAAGGAGATAGGAGAAGAGCGACGTCAAAACGTCAAGCCTTTCAGCATGAGGACCAGAAGCAAGATAAGAGACCTAACAACAACCAGCAGAGTCCTCAAGGACAAAGTGTCAGGCCTCGTGCACAACTCAGAGTTAAACCACACAAAAATATAGCAGAAGCAACTAAAAAGTGGTTAAAATTTTTGCTTTTGGCCTGACTGATAACAAAATTTAAAATATGACAATACTCAAAATAATCCCAGTTTACATCAATAAGACAAAAGGCTACAAACCAAAGTAAAACAATACAGCATAAGCATGTATAAAGTACCTGACAACAACCACAACTGCACAATACAAACAATGCCAGTACTGATATACTACCAACTATATACGTCTAAGCATCACCCTGGACATCCCACCCGCGGTGATACCAGTGCATATAAATACTATACATAACTGGGACACTCTAACTACCTCCTGGGGCACCTCCAGCTGGGTCAAAACCACGACCAGCTGTGAAACCTGTGATACCTGAAAAACACAGGCAACAAAACAAACCAAGCCCCAGAGGGACATGGGGTCAAACCCCAGTACAGAGAGCAACTGAAACAGCTAAAGAAATAGCATAAGATAAAATGAAGATGCTATGCATGAGACACAGAACAACAGCCGAAGGCTTCAACCGAAGAAGGGAGCCAAGGAACTCAAGCACAGCTCAACAAGATCTGCAACGAATGGTGGCCACTGGTGTATGTACAAGCATACGGGAATTACCCGCTCGTCATTACACCACACCTGAATACCAGATGCATCAAACAACTCAACCTGCTGTTGTCAAACTCATGAACTGTGGTAGTTAACCACTCGGCGCATGAGGGCTAACAGATCCCAGCAGGGAGATGAGAGTGCGGTATTGCCGCTCGCCCTCGCATCCTGGTAAGAACAGAACAACAACAATACAACAAGATACGATGCAATAGAGAGCCGAAATGAGCGTGAATAATGCATGTATGCAAACAATCGACAACACAGAATACATAGCAATTTCATACCAGCATCCTCACATAATATCCCTCGCCAATTCCAAGCTATAACAAGCTCAAATCCGTACCTCAAATTTCTGTGCAACAATTACCACAAACGGGGTCCCGAGAAATCTGATATGAACCTGCTAAAACAAAAAGCATAATTCTCAAGGGACGCTAAACACAGAATCAAAGACTGGGAGAAACAACTCAACCTGCACTATCCTACATATCTAACTCAACAGGAAACTTAAATAAACGCTCGAGGTAAGATCTCATGCTAAACACAGAATCAAAGACTGGGAGAAACAACTCAACCTGCACTATCCTACATATCTAACTCAACAGGAAACTTAAATAAACGCTCGAGGTAAGATCTCATCAAATAATCGAAGTGCTACCTGAAACTACACGAACACACGGCTACTGGTGCTGCTTCGAGATCTCTCTTCCAGCTAATTACATCTTCCAACAACGGTATAGGATGAAGCACCTTCACGAGAGGAGTCCAACGCTACCTCAACCATGCAAAACAACGACCGAAAACGGCGGGAATCGTCGGAGAAAAGCTACGGTGAACAGTTATTAGGGTTCGCGACAGAGATCGACAATTGGGGAAAAATATTCTAAGTATGAGATCTGTTAAACAATCAAAGACCAAGTCTTCTATTAAATACACTTCTCAACAACTGACAGAAACAGGAACAGATTCCACCGACAAAATCAGTTGTCACAACCAATATTCCCAACCAACTGCTGAAATCTCGCATCAGTTGAGTCCTATCGCTAAACAGCAAGTAACTAAACAAAACGATGTCGCACCAACTTAACCAAACGACATAGTTTCTGCCTCACGCTACAGTACAAATCTGAAACCAGTGCTAACAGCGATCACTCAACTACAGGAACGTTGACTCACGTTGACATCTGTTGAACAAACCAAACAGACTTCTCCCAAGACATCTTCTCCTGCGAAACGGCGTCGCATCACTCCCGCGCCACGTTCAACAGACCCTCTTACGTCAGCAGATCTCTCACTAGCGCTAGGCCAAAACGGCGTCGTACCAAATAATCTAAACGACTACGTTTTGCACTCGCTACAAAAACACGCTGGCAGACTTCTAAACAGTACTAGCACTAACAGATTTCTCCTATTTGATCTGATCTCTCCACAAATCTGAACGCTAACTCAAAATATCAAAACTTCCAAAACTGCTCCAAATATAAAATCTGACCCAAAGATGCTAACGGAGCCTTCCAACAGAAAGATAATCGACCAGATTTGTCACGCACAAATCTGAATTCTTAAAATCTGATTAATCCAACCAATTAATCTTTTCTAAATTTCGGGTCTCACATTCCTCCCCCACTAAAACAAGATTTCGTCCTCGAAAAAAAACAACAATTCCGGAAACACAACACAATAGCAGAAAATCAAAACAGAAATTCACCTATCACATAGCCAAGAGTTCAAGATAACTGAGCAAACAACAAACAACAACTAGGGAGAAGAACAACCAAAAACTAACACCCACTGGAAATCTAATACAATAACTACTCAAACAGATGCGGCCACTCACGCTGCATCTTCTCTTCCAGCTCCCAAGTAGCTTCTTCCCTACCATGTTTTCTCCATTGAAACATCACCAAGGGAATGGTTTTATTCCTCAACCGTTTCTCTTTTCTGTCTAGGACCTGCAAGGGATATTCAACATAGCTCAACGTCTGATGTAGCTCAACCTCGTCATTTCTAAGCACATGAGACGGATCTGGCTCATACTTCCTCAACATGGAAATATGAAAGACATCATGGAGAGAAGATAATTTTGGTGGCAACAACAGCCGATACGCCAAAGGGCCAATCCTCTCAACAATCTCATACGGTCCAAAACGCATCACACTTCTGAAAGAAGAAACTTTAAGGAACACCTGATCACCAACCTGAAACTCTAGAGGTCGACGCCTCTTATTTGCATAACTGGCTTGGTGATCTTGGGCAGCTTTCATCCGCTGTCGAATCAGATCCACATGATCTTTCATCTGCTGCACAAACTCTGGGGAAGACAGCTGCTTCTCCCGCACTTCTTCCTAACACGCAGGCGATCTGCACTTTCTGCCATACAAAGCCTCGAATGGCGCCATACCAATTGTAACTTGGTAGCTGTTACTATAAGAAAACTCAACCAAAGACAATGTGTCTTGCCAGCTACAACCAAAATCCATCACACTAGCTCTAAACATATCCTCCAACGTCTGGATAGTTCTCTATTGGCCATCTGTCTGGGGGTGATATGCGGTACTCATAGCCAATCTGGTACCTAAAGCTTCTTTCAAACTCTTCCAAAACCTGGAAGTAAACCTTGGATCTCGGTCAGAAACAATCGAAATAGGCACACCATGAAATCTAACCACAAAATCCACGTACAGTTTCGCCATTTTCTTCAATGAAAACTTCATACCATAGGGAATAAAGTGTGCAGACTTCGACAATCTGTCGATAACAACCAAAATCCATCGCTATGTGCTCCCAATTCCATTGGGGAACTTCCAAACTCTGCAACAAGCCACCAGGTCCCATCCTTTCAGCCTTAACCTGATGACAGTTCAAGCAACGAGCAACGAATCCAGAAACGTCACTCTTCAAACCAGCCCACCATAAGTGCGGCTTCAACGCATGGTACATCTTCCGTGCACCAGGATGAACATTGTGTCTACTGCAATGCGCTTCTCTAAGGATCTCCTCCCGAAGATCTATCAGATTGGGCACAACCAACCGACCACGGAAACGCAAACAACCATCAGAAGAGATAGAATAATCCTCAAGCTGTCCAGCCCTGACCTTCAACTTCAATTCATGGATGGAAGGATCTATCCTTTTAGCCGCTCTAATACTTGAAATAATATGTGGCTCCGCTTGGAAAGAAGAAACCACCACATAATCCTCAGCCGGGTAAAACCTCCAACCAGTAGTGCTGAGATCCTCACAATCCTTAGAAATATACAGCGACGCAAGAATCTTTTCCGGAGCCTTCCTGCTCAATGCATCAGCCACTACGTTAACTTTCCCAGGCTGGTACTTGATCTCACAATCAAAATCCTTTAGCAGCTCCATCCACCTACTCTGTCTCATATTCAATTCAGGCTGCGAAAACAGATACTGCAAACTCTTGTGGTCCGAGTACACCACAAACTGCTCACCATACAGATAGTGGCGCCAAATCTTCAACGCAAAGACCACAGCTGCTAGCTCCAGATCATGAACTGGATAACGAGTCTCATGCGGTTTCAGCTGCCGTGAGGCATACGCAATGACCCGTCCATGCTTCATCAACACACTGCCCAATCCATTGAGCGAAGCATCAGAACACATGATGTAACCACCTGAACAAGACGGCAAAGCCAACACAGGCGCAGTAGTCAACTTCTACTTGAGCAATCAAAAAGCATTCTCGCATTGCTCCGTCCAAACGAACCGCTTGTCTTTCTGAGTCAGCTGAGTCATTGGCCTGGATATACTAGAGAAATGCTCTATAAAACGACGGTAATAGCCAGCCAGACCCAAGAAACTACGAACCTCAGACACATTCCTAGGTCGCTCCCAGTTCAAAACAGCAGAGCAATCAAAAAGCATTCTCGCATTGCTCCGTCCAAACGAACCGCTTGTCTTTCTGAGTCAGCTGAGTCATTGGCCTGGATATACTAGAGAAATGCTCTATAAAACGACGGTAATAGCCAGCCAGACCCAAGAAACTACGAACCTCAGACACATTCCTAGGTCGCTCCCAGTTCAAAACAGCATCTACCTTACTGGGATCCACAGAAATGCCATCCGCTGAAATCACATGACCCAAAAACACGACGCGATCCAACCAGAACTCGCATTTAGAGAATTTGGCATATAGCTGCGAGTCTCTCAACGTCTAAAGAACAACTCTCAAATGCTCCTTGGGCTCCAAAGGAGTCTTCGAATACACCAAGATGTCATCGATGAACACTATCACAAACCGTCTATAAACTCGCGGAAGACTCGGTTCATAAAATCCATGAAGACTGCAGGAGCATTGGTCAATCCGAAAGGCATCACGAGAAACTCAAAATGCCCGTACCTAGTACGAAAAGCAGTCTTCGCGATATCTTGATCTCTAACTCTCAGCTGATGGTACCCTGAACGTAGATCGATCTTAGAATATACAGCAGAACCTTGCAACTGGTCAAACAAGTCGTCGATCCTCGGCAACGGGTACTTATTCTTAACAGTAACTTTGTTCAGCTGACGGAAGTCAATGCACATCCTCATTGTGCCATCCTTCTTCTTGACAAACAAAACAGGCGCTCCCCACGACGACATGCTAGGTCTGATAAAACCTTTCTCCAGCAATTCATCAAGTTTCACCTTGAGCTCTCTCAACTCAGCAGGCGCTAAACGATATGGTGCACGTGAAATCGGAGCTGTACCAGGCACCAACTCAATGCTAAAATCGATTTCCCTCTTCGGAGGAAAACCAGGAATCTCCTCCGGAAACACATCAGGAAAACGACGCACCAGTGGAACGTCGCTGAGCTGCACATGCGAAGAAGAAGATGCATCCAACGCATAATCCATAAAACCAGCGTTCTCCGCCGACAACAAGTTGAACATCTCCATCGCAGAGATCAACGGAATCTTCGACTGAGAATCAGCACCGTAGAAATTCAATTTCTCGCCGGACTGAGGCCTAAAACGCACAATACCATGGAAACAGTCCACAGAGGCCCTATGGCTGGAAAACACGTCCATTCCCACTATGCAGTCGAAATCCCACAACATCAAACGAAACAAATTCGCTACTAACACATGCTCACCAAACCTCAGAACGCTATCCAACAAAACCTCTTGGGAGTACAAGCTCGCACCGCCAGGAGTAGAAACAGACACAAAATCATGCAAATAAGTGGTATGCAGACCATGCTCGGCCACAAATGTATCAGAAATAAATGAATGTGATGCGCCAGTGCCAAACAACACTCGTTCAGGAAAATCAAAGACAATGCATGTACCTGAAATCACCCTGCTCGGCATCTCCTCCGCTTGCTCCCTAGTAATAGCGTTCGCTTGAGCATTTTGGGGTCCAGAGAAATTCTGCTGAGACGACTGTCCGAAACGCGACGGACCAGGCAACTGGAACGGTCTAAACTGCGTCTCTCCAACCCTAGGCTGCAGAAACTGAGGGCAACGACCCCTAGACGATCCTCCTCGACCCTGAGGTGGGGCTGCGGCTTGCTGCGATCCAGTCGAAGGACACACCCTTGCGAAATGCCCATACTGACCACAGATATTACAAGAGCCCTGTACACCGACACACTGAGTCGATGGATGCTTGCCTCCACAGAAATCACAAAACTCTGCCCTAGAACCACTGCTACTAGAGCTACCAGAACCAGAAGAACCAGAACCAGACTTCTTCTTAAACTGATGGCCACGAGGTCGGAACCTCTGGCGGCCAGACTTCTGAGCCAACTGTTTCTGCTGCTGCTGGGGTTGATGAGCTGACTGTGAAGACTCGGAAGACTGCGCTCCGTGAATAGCGGGACGACCACCCTGAGCACCCTGAGGCCTAACACGCGACCTCTGGCTCCGCAGACCTTCCTCAATGTGGATTGCATTGTCCACTGCTTCAGCATAAGTCTTCGGTTTGCTCGTCAGCACCATCGAATACAGCTCTTCGTTCAAACCCTCAATAAACTTAGTCCTCTTGTCCCTCTCCCGGCCAGCAACATGCGGGACATACGCCAAAAGAGAAGAAAACAACCGAGCATACTCTCGCACAGACATCATACCTTGCTCCAAATGATCGAACTCTCGCTCACGAGCGTTCACGTACGACTTCGGGACGTACTCCTGCCGAAAAGCAACGCAGAAACTATCCCAAGTAATCTCCACATGGTCTCCTCTAACATCCTCGAAGCGCCATGCCACCAACGCTCTGCACTCTTCCTCAGCTGAAAGGTCGCCAAACTCAGCCGAAGCACATCATCGTACTGAACACGATTGAACAAACCAGTGATGTGCCATAGACACGAATCCGCATCCTCGCTAGACTCGTCACAGTTGAAAATCTGGGGACTCATCCTTTGGAACCTAGCCATCACAATCTCCATGCTCTCCACACGGGTTGTCAAGTCGTCAACTTCATCCTCCACTCGCCTACCGCGACCACGAGAAGGGAAATTACGCTGATCCTCGTTCTGACCTCCAGACTCATCCTGAAACTGCCCTCTAGCTCTACCACTATCCTCGCTAGACTCGTCACAGTTGAAAATCTGGGGACTCATCCTTTGGAACCTAGCCATCACAATCTCCATGCTCTCCACACGGGTTGTCAAGTCGTCAACTTCATCCTCCACTCGCCTACCGCGACCACGAGAAGGGAAATTACGCTGATCCTCGTTCTGACCTCCAGACTCATCCTGAAACTGCCCTCTAGCTCTACCACTACGTCTAGGCGGCATCTCTACGAAGGCACTAAACAGGATAAGATAACACAGAACAAGTACAGCATAGAAATCACATATCACACAAACAATATGCAGCACATAAGTCACATAGTCAAGCATAAACAACACACAACACTGTGCCTAGACTCAAGTGTGATCAAAGAAATCGAGCTTATCCCAGCTTAAGCTCTGATACCAAAAATGTCAGGACTCGTGCACAACTCAGAGTTAAACCACGCAAAAATATAGCGGAAGCAACTAAAAAGTTGTTAAAATTTTTGATTTTTGCCTGACTGAAAGATAAAATAATTTAAAATACGACAATACTCAAAATAATCCCAGTTTACATCAATAAGACAAAAGGCTACAAGCCAAAGTAAAAAAATACAGCATAAGCATGTATCAAGTACCTGACAACAACCACAACTGCACAATACAAACAATGCCAGTACTGATAGACTTCAAACGATATAGGTCTAAGCATCACCCGGGACATCCCACCCACGGTGATACCAGTGCATATAAATACTATACATAACTGGGACACTCTAACTACCTCCTGGGGCACCTCCAGCTAGGTTAAAACCACGACCAGCTGTGAAACCTGGGATACCTGAAAACAAACACAGGCAACAAAACAAACCAAGCCCCAGAGGGACATGTGGTCAAACCCCAGTACGGAGAGCAACTGAAACAGCTAAAGAAACATCATAAGATAAAATGAAGATGCTATGCATGAGACACAGAACAACAGCCGAAGGCTTCAATCGAAGAAGGGAGCCAAGGAACTCAAGCACAGCTCAACAAGATCTGCAACGAATGGTGGCCAATGGTGTGTGTACAAGCATACGGGAATTACCCCCTCGTCTTTACACCAAATCTGAATACGAGATGCATCAAACAACTCAACCTGCTGTTTCCAAACTCATGAAATGTGGTAGTTAACCACTCGGCGCATGAGGGCTAACAGATCCCAGCTGGGAGATGAGAGTGCGGTATTGCCGCTCGCCCTCACATCCTGGTAAGAACAGAACAACAACAATACAACAAGATACGATGCAATAGAGAGCTAAAATGAGCGTGAATAATGCATGTATGCAAACAATCGACAACACAGAATACACAGCAATTGCATACCAGCAACCTCACATAATATCCCTGTTGGGATCCGGATCACGCCCCCCGGCGAGGCAGCGGAAGAACAAAAATTCACAGCTGGGAGACGATCAATACGAGTAATACAAAAACAATCTATGACATTCATAGGGTTTTTAATTGGAATACCTTGTTGGCACTTGTGCCTGGCTCCAACCGGAATTACAATAATGCCGGCTCTTCACGGTAGATTGCGTTAGATAACGCCAATCAGGTCCACGACCGTATTCGACACTCCTTAGTCAGCCTGCACTAGAAGGCCTGACGAGATCTACGCGGATGGATTCTCCTCGTTGAATTGGCCGGAACGAATTCCGGCGACTCGAGGGGGCGGCGGCGGCGGCGCACAGCGGCGGCGACGGCGACGGCTTTTGTAGAGGAGGAAGGGACGACGCTTGCTTTAGGGTTAGGTTGTGAGTTGATTGTCATGAAGTCTCCTAAGTCTAATTAAATAGACTAAGTGGTAGGCTTGGACCGGCCCAACGGGCTCGGGTCCAACGGGTGAACATTCGGTTCATCCCCACCACTGTGACTTCATCGTAACTCCGATCACCGATCAGATCGGACCGATCGACTCAGTTTCCAAAACTGAATGCTATGATCTGAAAAACCATTTTTCAGAACCCCAGTGCAAAATGACCGTTTTGCCACTCAACGTCGGGAAATCTCGATTTGACCCGAGTTGACTTTTTAGGAAGTCGCACTTCCCAAAATCCTCTTCTCGTGCTCAACACATTGAGTTGAGTATCCGTGCGGAAATCTCGAATCCAGTACTTGTGTGACCCTCAATGGTTCAGGGATACAGCTAGCCGTGGGCCCACAACCATTGCGGTTCCGGAATCACAATTCCGGACTTGCCCATCGGACCATGGTAAAGCGTCTAGCAACATCGCCCCATGATCCCCTAGGTATCACTGATAGTGCCTGCAAGAACCAGTTGGTCGTGGTTAGCGTACAGTACGGTCCTTTCAATCCATATATCCCGATCAGATCAACGACCATTGGTAAATCGAGAGTCGCTGTAGATCCGATAGCTATGCATACATCTTGGAGATCGAATAGTGACATCGCGAGTGTAACTAGGTAAATACATTTACCTAAAACACTTCTAGTACTCTGGCCAGAGATTTATACACTATTATCCCCTCAGATAGCATAGGATATCCACGCATGTCTGCGAGCGGTGAATCCTCGACAACGATGCATCGACTCCTACATGTATCGGGGTCTCACCCAATCCCGACGCCTTATGACCCCAAGTGAGTCGGCAAACGGGTCAAAGCTAGACGCCTATCATGTAGAGCCTCAATGACGTTTCGAGTCGTGAGGACTAATCAGTACAACCAAGACCTCGGACTTATCCACTCGACAAATGGTAACCACTTGGAAAGTCCGAAGGAGGGTAGTTTGATAGATCACCAGGTCACTATCTATCTGCATGCTCAGAACATCACAATGTTCCCTACCAATGAAACATGGTAATTCGCATCGTAGATACTAGTCTCGAACTCGGGCGGCCTTATCCTCATTTTGATGGCCCAATCGACTAGGAACAGTTCAGAATACACAGTGACTATTAGATGTGTTTCATGATAGCCGTCATACCCACTATCACATCTAACATACACTATAGTGCATTCTAGGTCTTTACTCAACGCAATTGTTAATCATTATACAACACAATGAAAGTAAAGAATGCCATATAAATAAATGCGAATATCATATATAAAGATTGTTTCATACAAGAGTCTATGAACCCACACGCCACAAGTTGGCTAGTTGGGCATCTACTCTAACAAGAAGTGACTATTAGATGTGTTTCATGATAGCCGTCATACCCACTATCACATCTAACATACACTTTAGTGCATTCTAGGTCTTTACTCAACGCAATTGTAAATCATCATACGCACAATGAAAGTAAAGAATGCCATATGGATAAATGTGAATATCATATATAAAGATTGTCATATACAAGAGTCTATAAACCCACACGCCACAAGTTGGCTAGTTGGGCATCTACTCTAACAATCTCCCACTTGCCCTAAATCCAACCACTCATCAGACGCAGTCCCATTGTTTCGCGATGTTTTTCAAACAACGGTCCTGGCAAGGGCTTCGTAAGTGGATCAGCAACGTTGTCCGCAGAGGCGACTCTCTCAACTGCTCTGTCACCTCTAGCCACAATATCCCGGATTATGTGGTATTTCCTCAGTATGTATTTGGATCTTTGGTGAGACCTAGGCTCCTTTGCTTGCGCAACGGCACCCGTGTTGTCGCATTACACCGGGACTGGACCAACTCCATTAGGAATGACGCCCAACTCTTGGACGAAATTCCTTATCCAAACGGCCTCCTTAGCAGCAGCTGATGCTGCAATGTACTCAGCCTCAGTGGTTGAATCCGCGATGGTGTCTTGCTTGGAACTTTTCCAAGAGACAGCACCACCATTGAGAATGAATACAAATCCAGAGGTTGATTTTGAATCATGTCACACTGGAAGCTAGAATCAGTGTAGCCTTCCAGTTTCAGTTCACCACCCACATAGACCATGAACATATTCTTAGTCCTTCGCAAGTACTTAAGAATATCCTTCACGGCCTTCCAATGCAATTGGCCGGGGTTGGCCTGGTAGCGGCTCGTGACACTCAGAGCATATGTGACATCCGGTCTAGTCGAGATCATGCCATACATAATACTACCTATAGCCGAGGCATATGGTACACGTGCCATACTCTCTATCTCTTCAGCAGTCTTTGGACACATAGACTTAGATAGAGTGACCCCGTGGCACATAGGTAGATGTCCTCTCTTGGACTCTTCCATAGAGAACCTCTTAAGTATGTTATCGATGTAGGTAGCTTGGGTGAGTCCGAGCATCCGTTTAGATCTATCCCGATAGATCTGTATTCCAAGAATATAGGATGCTTCACCCATGTCCTTCATCGAAAATCTACTAGACAACCATACTTTAGTTCATTTCAACATTCCTACATCATTCCCAATGAGCAGAATGTCATCAACATAAAGCACGAGAAACGTCACAGCACTTTTAACTACCTTCTTATAGACACAAGGCTCCTCGGGATTATTGATGAAACCAAATTCCTTAATTGTTTCATCGAATCTCAGGTTCCAACTTCGCGATGCTTGTTTGAGACCGTAGATCGATCTCTGAAGCTTGCATACCGTATGCTCGCTTCCAATAGATGTGAAACCCTCAGGCTGCGTCATATAGATCTCTTCCTTAATGTTTCCATTAAGGAACGCAGTTTTCACATCCATTTGCCATATCTCATAGTCGTACCATGCG
>KV014902.1:73285-84770 GCA_001598015.1 Dorcoceras hygrometricum | reverse complement strand
ATTGAGCTGAGTATCCGTGTGGGAATCTCGAATCCAGTACTTGTGTGACCCTCAATGGTTCAGGGATACAGCTAGCCGTGGGCCCCCAACCATTGTGGCTCCGGAATCACAATTCCGGACTTGCCCAACGGATCATGGTAAAAGCGTCTAGCAACATCGCCCCATGATCCCCTAGGTATCACTGATAGTGCCTGCAAGAACCAGTTGGTCGTGGTTAGCGTACAGAACGGTCCTTTGAATCCATATATCCCGATCAGATCAACGACCATTGGTAAATCGAGAGTCGCTATAGATCCGATAGCTATGCATACATCTTGGAGATCAAATAGTGACATCGCGAGTGTAACTAGGTAAACACATTTACCTAAAACACTTCTAGTACTCTGGCCAGAAATTTATAAACTATTATCCCCTCAGATAGCATAGGATATCCACGCATGTCTGTGAGCGGTGAATCCTCGACAACGATGCATCGACTCCTACATGCATCGGGGTCTCACCCAATCCCGACGCATTATGACCCCAAGTGAGTCGGCAAACGGGTCAAAGTGAGACGCCTATCATGTAGAGTCTCAATGACGTTTCGAGTCGTGAGGACTAATCAGTACAACCAAGACCTCGGACTTATCCACTCGACAAATGGTAACCACTTGGAAAGTCCGAAGGAGGGTAGTTCGATAGATCACCAGGTCACTATCTATCTGCATGCTCAAAATATCACAATGTTCCCTACCAATAAAACATGGTACTTCGCATCGCAGATACTAGTCTCTAGCTCGGGCGGCCTTATCCTCATTTTGACGGCCCAATCGACTAGGAACATGTTCAGAATGCACAGTGACTATTAGATGTGTTTCATGATAGCCGTCATACCCACTATCACATCTAACATACACTTAGGTGCATCCTAGGTCTTTACTCAACGCAATTGTAATAATCATACACACAATGAAAGTAAATAACGCCATATAATAAATGCGAATATCATATATAAAGATTGTCATATACAAGAGTCTATAAACCCACACGCCACAAGTTGGCTAGTTGGGCATCTACTCTAACAAATTCATACGTGAAACAGAATGTACAATTCAATCAATTCAACAAACTGTAGTACGTAAAATCATATAATCACATCAGCAGGTTCGCAACATCAATCATAGTCATGTTCATGCTCTAAGCTACTAAATCTGCTCAATTCGTACCTTCAATCCTCAAATTCTACCTCACAGATTCCTCAAATGCACGACAGGACTTTCTGGAAGCTGGAATCTGTTTCAAAGCCTCAAAATCAGCTTAATTCAAGCATAAATCAGAACCTGTACACTCTAATACCTACGGCCAGAACCATACTCAAGTTCTAAACAATTCTACGCATGTAATAGCTACTAGACAAAGCTCAATTCAACGAGAAATGCTCACCCCGAAGCTTAAACCAGCAGGATAACAACGAAACGGACTTCTCCAAAAAGCTTCGAACACCAGTAGCTACTCGATTCCACTCCAACGCTAATTCAGGGCTTCAAATGGGTAGCAATCGAAAGAGCAACCCACAACGAATCAAGCGCCACCAAACTCACTCAAATCATCGGCGGAGAACGGCGGAAATCTAAGGAAGATATGCTCGGGTGAACAGTAGCTCAACGAGGGTTTGGATAAGAAGATAAGAAATATCGGGTTCAAAATATTTCTAAGTGTCGATCAACACTTCTATATATAATCCTCAAATCCAACGTCTGCTGATCAAAAAAATAATCAGTCGTCGTGAACAGTAGAAATCTGCTAACAAAACCAGTCGCAACAATCATTCGTTGCTTTCTCAAAAGAAACGTCAAAACGACACCGTTCTAACTAACTCAAACGACGTCGCAGAGCTTCATCCGCTGACAACATATATCTCTTGTGAAGCCACCAAAAGCTGGTATCAAATCTCTACAAAAACCCATCAGTCGACTGGTTACGCAAAACAATCCAAAACGACGACGCGTCAACTAATCCAAACGACATCGTAGCGCTCCACCAGCTGGTACCAAATTCCCTACGAAAAACCAGTAGCTGGTTACGCCAAACAATCCAGACGCAACCAAAACGCAGCGTTTCAACTTAACAAAACGACGTCGCGTTGCTCCCACGACTGGTTCCTCAAACCAACAGCTGGTCACCCAGTCGCAACGCATTCTTCACAACAATTATCTCACGCATCTGCTGGTCCAGTAGTCAACACTCAAAAATGTTGACCAACACGTGTCGCTCTCTCGCTAACTCTCGCGCTAAATGCAACGTCTGCCAGCATCAACCTCTTCAATCAAAACGACGACGTACGTCTCACATGCTACAGTAACTATCTATATCAAATTTCACCAGCTGCAAGCTATAGTACCGTTGACCCGCGTTGACTACCAAAATTTGCTACGGCTGATTCAATACGTAGGGAAATTCGACAACTCTAATTCCTGTGACTAATCCTACAAAAATCTGATTAATCACTATTCGAATTTCTCAATCCTCACATTCTCCCCACCTTAAGAGATTTCGTCCTCGAAATCAAAAGGCAAAATCAGGGAAGAATTTAATCAATTTATCGCAACAGCAGAACACAAAACGGAAATTCATCTGCTACAATCCAAGAGTTCAAGATAACTGAACAATTCACAAACAAGAACTATGGAAAACACAACCAAAAACCAAAAACTAATACATCTATCTACTCAAACAGATGCGGCCATTCCCGCTGCATCTTGTCTTCCGGTTCCCAAGTTGCTTCTTCTCTGCCATGCTTGCTCCATTGGACCATCACCAACGGAACTACTTTGTTCCTCACATGCTTCTCCTTTCTATCAAAAATCTGCACTGGATATTCAACATAACTCAAGGCATAATCCAGCTCAACTTCATCGGTTCTCAACACTTGGGACGGATCTGGCTCATATTTCCTCAACATTGACACATGAAAAACGTCATGCATTGCTGCTAATTCAGCAGGTAGCCTCAATCGATAAGCCAACTGCCCAATCCGCTCATGAATCTCGAAGGGACCAATGAATATAGGAGCTAATTTGCCTTTAAATCTAAAGCGCATCACGCTCTTGAAGGGAGAAACTTTCAGAAATACTCTATCGCCAACCTCAAATTCCAACGGTCGACGTCTTCGATTAGCATAGTTAGAGAAACGGTCTTGAGCAGCTTTCATTCTACTCCGAATCAAATCAATCTGATCCTTCATGTGCTGCACAAACTTAGGGGTAGAAAGCTGTCTCTCACCAAATTCTTCCCAACAGATTGGAGATCTGCATTTTCGACCATACAACGCCTCAAACGGAGCCATTCCGATAGTCACCTGGTAGCTGTTATTATATGAAAACTCAACTAAGGACAAGGAATCCTGCCAGCCACCACTGAAATCCATCACTACTGCACGCAGCATATCCTCTAAAGTCTGAATAGTCCGCTCAGACTGGCCATCTGTCTGTGGGTGATAGGCTGTACTCATATCCAATCTCGAACCCATCGCTGCTTGTAAGCTCTTCCAAAATCGGGAAGTAAACATTGGATCTCTGTCAGACACTATCGAAACCGGAACTCCATGCAATCTAACCACATGGTCGATATACATTTTTGCCATTTTCTTCATGGAACACCTCACATCATAGGGAATGAAATGGGCAGACTTCGAAAGTCTATCAATCACCACCAAAATAGCATCGCATCCCCTGCTCGATCGAGGTAGATGAGTCATGTAAGCAAGAAAGTTTCATTGTTGTCCAGAAATTTCCCTTTTTTCTCTAAAAACTTCAAGGTGCTCGTGGTGGTGCTTGTGGAGAACTCCTGTTGAGACCGGATGCTCTTGTGTTTCGCAGTAAAGGCAAGTAAAGGCTGATTCTTTCTACGCCATTTTAAAGAATATATATTGTTCCAGTGCATGATTGTTGCCTGTTTATGTTAAAGATAAGTTATGTTCATGTTTAAGCATGTTTATGAAAATTAAAGAATGACGGGTTCAAAATTATGTTTCTGTTTCAAAGCTTTTACAGAGTGCTTCGATAAAGAAGATGATGTGGTTTTAAAATATAATGCTGAGCAGTCGGGTTTAAGTGATTCCATGTTCAGGAAAGTTCTTCTGGTGAATTTCATCTTTAAACAAGTAGTCTTCGCTTCAGCTGATGTCTCTGCATCCAAGTCTCGCAGATGTTCTAAGAAAGTTAGATGTTTAAAAGTACGATGAAGTTAGCTTTGATTCCAGTATGTTTAAGAATGTTCTTTCTTGCTGTAGTTGTAATGTTAGAATTTGATGATTTTGTAATCAGTAGTTGTTAAATTGAATTAGTATAAAGTCTGGTTTAATGGACAACGACAGGTAGCGAAATTGTTGTTTTGATATTACAAAGATAGCTAAATTTTCAAGTAGATGCACTGTTCGCCAGCAGGTACCCTCCGTTGTGAGAAACCAGCAGGTACCCTTCTTTGCTAGAAACCAGCAGGTACCCTCCGTTGTGAGAAACCAGCAGGTACCCTCCGTTGTGAGAAACCAGCAGGTACCCTTCTTTGCTAGAAACCAGTAAACATTTCTTATTTTATTTAACCAGCAGAAGCGTAAAAGAACAATATTGTTTCCTTTACCAACAGCTGATTCCTTTTAGCGATAACGGTGAACAGTAAAGATCTGGTTTGTTTCCCAGTATAGTTCCACTTCGTCGCGTCCGTTTCATTTCAACGATGAGTTCCGGTAGTCGAACCTGATACTCAGCAAAAAGTTTTAAAAGAGATTTTAAAATGAATTTCGAAGCACAAGGAACCCGAAGGTTGTTGATTTCAAAATATGTTTTCAACCAGCTATGAGTTTAAAGGAAGAACGTTTCAATTTAAGGATTTATGGTATAGATGACATACGGTCACCATGGAGGGGTGAGCAGCTGTCCAGATGTCAGTTGCCCCTTCACCACGAGCTAAATGCTAAGGCTGATATCAGTAGACACTTGATCAGGTGCACACGGACCTAATGTAGAATTTCCAAGCCATAAATCATGAGAAAATAAGAATGGGATCTGGGTCAACTTCCCCATTTCCATGTTTAATGAAGAAAGTTTATGAAGCTGATGAATGACTTCCTTTTTAAACTGTTATGCTAAGTTATGTTATGTTTCATATGTCTGCCTGCATTAAGTGATTTTGTTATCCTCATATTTTACTTGCTGAGCCCCTAGGCTCATTAGCTTTAAAATGGTGCAGGTGGAGCAGAGCTGGGGCAGGCGGGAGGCAGTAGTTGAACCCGCTGTGGTGATTGTGTTTATCTAAGACCGATGTTTCCGCAGCAGCTGTTGTTGTTTTTGATCTTTTGTTAAGTCTGTATTAGATCCATTACAACAAAGTAAATTCATATATAATTTCAGAGGTTGTAATATCGCACTTTGCATTTTGATATCTGATAATGAGAAATTGTTTCAGCTGTCTCAGTACTTGGCGCCATTTTGTTGTTTGCGTTTCGAATTTTTATTTTAGTCATAAGGGATACAGCTTATGACACCTTCCATTCAGCCCTTCTTTTTTTTTATTTATTCATTCGTGACCCCATGAGGATTGGAACGTCACAACTTGGTATCAGAGCATGGTCCTGAGATAAACACACGCACTTCCGGTTGGAACAGCTGTTGTCGACCGTTTCTCCAGCGCTGTGAGTTTATTTTATGTTTTAGAGTATTTGTTTTTAACTTTAGCATGTTCTGATTATTGCATTGTGGTGGATTACGGGCTATAGATTATAAGATGTCTGGACGAGTTAGAGGTAGAGGTAGATGTGGGGAGAGAAGGGGCAGCACCATCGAAGAAGTTAGCTCAGGTGGTCCCGCATGTGTGATAGTGGTTATAACTCCACCAGTAGAGCAGTTAGTAAGACAATCGAGTCAAGAAAGTGGCCATTCTTCAGGCCAAGGACCTAGCCATGGGAATTCTCAGAAAGGGTTTAGGCACGACGCTGTTGCGCGCGCTGGCCGCGCGCTTGCCGCACGAGAGGCGGCCAAACGTTGCGCTACTGGTCGAGGCTTGCTGGCCGACCGCTGCCGCTGCTTGGATGCGCCGCTTGGTCGACGATGCGCGCCGCTTGCGTGACGTTGTGCCTGTGCCGCCGCGATTTTTCTTCGTGGTGGCGCCGCCGTCGACCGGCCGCCGCTCCGGCGAGTCTCCGGCGATGTCGTGACGGGTGGTCTGATTTCTTCTAGGGTTTGGTTCGGGCCTGTCCCGGGCAGCCCGTGAAGTTTTCGGGCCAGTATGCGATATCGGGCCCGGTTTTAATCGATTTTGAGATTTTAAGTTTTTGGGCCTAGAATTGTTTTAAGCCCAATATTGATACAATTAAAATTAGTAAAATGTGATTTTAATTATGAAATATGATTTTGTAATGAAATATGATTTTGTTGATTAAAATTTGTTTTATCGGCAAAATACGATTTTATTATAAAATGCGATCTCGTAATTAGAATATGATTTTACGATAAATAATTAGATTATTTAAATTATGCATGTTAATTAGATTAATTGCATGATTGGGGTGATCGAGAGCCGTGCCCAAATTGTTAGGTGTATGCAATAGGTTTTGAATGATTTCGGTTTTATAATATATTGTGATTATCATTTAAAGTGAGCCTGTTTGTGGCCCGTTTTCACCCCTTGATAAATGTATCCCTTATTTGTCATAGTAAATTTAAATGTAAATTACTAGATTTAGTGGGAGGACATCCGAAGATGGTGGACGATGACGATCAAGATATTGAAGACCGAATATCTGTAAAACCGGAAAGCTTTGTAATAGGATTGCATTGCATATTGCATTACCCCTACGATTGGACTCAGGTCCGTGGCAGGCAACCACGGACCGCATAGCTCTCGCGATCGATCATCCCAATATTTATTTATATATGTTGATATATAGATTAGTTGAATCCGCATGTTGCATGTTTTAAATTAGATTTAAATATGCATGAGATCAAAATTTTTCAAAAATAAAATCCCTCGTTTTAAATATGATTTAAAACTTATATCAAGATAAATGTTTATTCGATAAACTAAAGGGTATTTAAAATTGTTTAAATTAACCCTACCTTCAATCAACAATGGGTGTACGTCGATGCTACCCGTATACATGGCCCGGCTCATATTATTGAGGGGGTCATGTATGCCGGAAAGCTGTCCACGCCATTGACAACTATTGTGAGTCGGTTGGAACTCCCTTTAACGTTGGCTCATATTATTGGGGACGTTAAGGGGACCGTTATTCACGACTCGACATTGATGGGTCAATCTTGACACGTGATAGTAAACGTTCTTTATAAAATGGTTTCGATGAAAAACCCGCTCGCTGCTATACTGGATAGCAACAGGTTCACCGGTCTGAACTACCAAGACTGGCTCTGCAACCTTAATCTTGTATTGGCTTCGGAGAAGCTTCTCTATACGATAGAGAAGTCCCCTCCGGAGGAAACCCCTGCCGATATCAGCCCTGAGGAGCTGATTACGCTTAACCAATGGCGTGACGACGAGGTTAAAACTCGATGCCATGTGATGGCATCGATGTCCAATGAAATGCAACGGCGCTTTGAGAAGACAAAGTATGCCTCTGCCATACTCTTTCATCTCAAGGAACTGTACGTGGAGAACTCTCGACATGAGAGGTTCACGGCTGTCAAGGAGCTGATGACGAGCCGCATGCGCGATGGGACTTCGGTCCGCGAGCATGGGGTTCGTATGATTGGGCTCGTTGAAAAGCTGTTGGGCCTTGATATCGCGCTTCCACACGAGCTGTCGGTGGATGTACTTCTCCTCTCGCTACCCACTGCATTTGACCCCTTTGCTGTCAACTTCAACATGAACAAGCTGGAAGCCACCCTTGAAGAGGTGGTGAACATGCTTGTAGTGTTTGAGGGGACTATAAAGAAGGACAAACCCATCCTCCTTCTGGGTTCTTCTTCCTCGGCGAAGAAGGGGCCCAGACGTAAGAGCAAGAAGCGTTCTGCTCCTGCGAAAGAGGAAAAGTCTGCCAAGAAGCCAAATGCGAAGGCTTCTAAGCCGAACAAGAGCGAGGACGTTTGCCACCACTGCCACAAGGCTGGGCATTGGAGGAAGAACTGCAAGGAGTACCTCGAGCAGTTGCGAACTGCGAAAGGTATGTTCTACATTGAAATAAATATGTCTCTAAATTCAACTTCTTGGGTACTTGATACCGGATGTGGATCTCATATCTGCAATGATTTGCAGGTGATGACAAGAAGTCGACGTCTTAGAGAGGGTGAGATCCACTTGAGGCTTGGCAATGGAGCAAGAGTTGCTGCAGTAGCTATAGGAGATATTTACTTATTTCTGTCTTCAAATTTTAAGTTGTTGTTACCAGACGTTTTATTTGTTCCTGAATTGATTAAAAACATTATTTCTATTCCTATGCTTGATAGAGATGGATATTCTTGTACTTTGCTAATTCGATTTGCAATATTTACAAGAATTAATGTTTGATTGGAATTGGGGAACGCGAAAACGATTTATACACCTTAAAATTAAAAGACGTTCCAACTCGCGATGTCGAAGCACATACAACAACGATTAAACGGAAACACGATAACTTGAACCCAGCACAACTTTGGCACGCTAGGCTAGGTCACATTTCCCTAAGTAGGATGAACAACGTAGTTAGGAGTGACTTGTTTGATCTGTCATCAACTCCCTACCGACTTGTGAATCCTGTCTGAAAGGAAAGATGACCAAGCAACCCTTGAAGGGCAAGGGTGAACGTGCCCAAGACCTATTGGATTTGATCCATACTGATGTGTGCGGCCCGTTTAGTATTGGTACTAAATATGGTCACACATACTTCATCACCTTTACCGATGATTACTCTAGGTACGGGTACTTGTACTTGATGAAGTACAAGTCTGAATCCTTTGAAAGATTCAAGTAATTCAAGGCTGAAGTAGAAAATCAATTAGGCAAAAGTATTAAGGCACTTCGATCTGATCGAGGTGGTGAATACTTAAGTACTGAGTTTCAAGATTATCTGAAAGAGAATGGGATTCTCTCACAGTGGACCCCTCCGGCCACACCACAGCTCAATGGTGTAGCAGAGCGTCGTAATCGGACCTTGTTGGACATGGTTCGATCTATGATGAGCTTCACTGAACTTCCGACCTCGTTTTGGGGCTATGCGCTCGAAACGGCGGTAATGTTGTTGAAAAATGTCCACACCAATGCAGTAGATAAGACTCCGCATGAGATATGGATGGGCAAACCACCCAAGTACTCATTTATGATGATTTGGGGATGTCCTGTTTACGTGAAGCAGACAGTGGGAGATAAGCTGGATACGAGATCCATCTTATGCTACTTCATTGGGTATCCAAAGAATTCCATTGGATACCACTTCTACTATCCGAGCAAAACAAAAGTGTTTGTTTCTAGGAATGCCACCTTTATGGAAAGGGAATTTCTACTTGATAGAAAGGGAAAAATAGTAGAACTCGAAGAGGTTCGAGATCCAATCGAAGTACCAGGTGAGTCTCCTGCACCTACAGAGCCAGTACCAGAAATGGTCGCACCTAGGAGATCCGAAAGGATTCCTAGGGCTCCTGATAGATATGGTTTTCTCCTTGAAGATGATCAAGGTGATCAAGTTGTTGGATCTGATCCAAAAACTTTCAAGGAGGCAATTTCCGATGCTGATTCTAACTTATGGCTTGAAGCAATGCAGTCTGAATTTGACTCAATACATGCTAACCAAGTTTGGACTCTAGTTAACCCTCCCGAAGGAATTGTTCTTATTGGGTGCAAATGGGTGTACAAGAGGAAACTTGGGCCTGACGGTAAAAATGACCTACAAGGCACGACTGATCGCGAAAGGTTACACTCAAAGGCAAGGTGTTGACTATGATGAAACCTTCTCGCCAGTCGCAATGTTCAAGTCAATTAGAATATTGTTAGCCATAGCCGCATGGTACGACTATGAGATATGGAAAATGGATGTGAAAACCGCGTTCCTTAATGGAAACATTAAGGAAGAGATCTATATGACGCAGCCTGAGGGTTTCACATCTTTTGGAAGCGAGCATAAGGTATGCAAGCTTCAGAGATCGATCTACGGTCTCAAACAAGCATCACGAAGTTGGAACCTGAGATTCGATGAAACAATTAAGATTTCATCACTGATGTGGAGATAGAGAGTATGGCACGTGTACCATATGCCTCGGCAATAGGTAGTATTTATGTATGGCATGATCTCGACTAGACCGGATGTCGCATATGCTCTGAGTGTCACGAGCCGCTACCAGGCCAACCCCGGCCAATTGCATTGGAAGGTTGTGAAGGATATTCTTAAGTACTTGCGAAGGAATAAGAATATGTTCATGGTCTATGGGGGTGGTGAACTGAAACTGGAAGGCTACACTGATTCTATCTTCCAGTGTGACGTGGATGACAACATCTGGATTTGTATTCATGCTCAATGGTGGTGCTGTCTCTTGGAAGAGTTCCAAGCAAGACACCATCATGTACTCAACCACTGAGGCAGAGTACATTGCAGCATCAGCTGCTGCTAAGGAGGCCGTTTGGATAAGGAATTTCGTCCAAGAGTTGGGCGTCATTCCTAATGGAGTTGGTCCAGTCCCGGTGTACTGCGACAACACGGGTGCCGTTGCGCAAGCAAAGGAGCCTAGGTCTCACCAAAGATCCAAACACATACTGAGGAAATACCACATAATCCGGGATATTGTGGCTAGAGGTGACATAGCAGTTGAGAGAGTCGCCTCTGCGGACAACGTTGCTGATCCACTTACGAAGTCCTTACCTGGACCGTTGTTTGAAAAACATCGCGAAACAATGGGACTGCGTCTGATGAGTAGTTGGCTTTTGGGCAAGTGGGAGATTGTTAGAGTAGATGCACAACTAGCCAACTTGTGGCATGTGGGTTTATAGACTCTTGTATATGACAATCTTTATATATGATATTCGCATTTATTATATGGCGTTATTTACTTTCATTGTGTGTATAATGATTTACAATTGCGTTGAGTAAAGACCTAGAATACACTAAAGTGTATGTTAGATGTGATAGTGGGTATGACTGCTATCATGAAACACATCTAATAGTCACTGTGTATTCTGAACATGTTCCTAGTCGATTGGGCCGTCAAAATGACGATAAGGCCACCCGAGTCCGAGACTAGTATCTGCGATTCGAAGTACCATGTTTCATTGGTAGGGAAAATTGTGATGTTCGGAGCATGCAGATAGATAGTGACCTGGTGATCTATCGAACTACCCTCCTTCGGACTTTCCAAGTGGTTACCATTTGTCGAGTGGATAAGTCCGAGGTCTTGGTTGTACTGATTAGTCCTCACGACTCGAAACGTCATTGAGACTCTACATGATAGGCGTCTCACTTTGACCCGTTTACCGACTCACTTGGGGTCACCAGGCGTCGGAATTGGGTGAGACCCCGATGCATGTAGGAGTC
>KV014902.1:45881-65704 GCA_001598015.1 Dorcoceras hygrometricum | reverse complement strand
ACCACCCACCAACCTCTATCCAGGTCACTGCAACTGAGGACTGGGAACAACTCAATCAACATCCTCCAGCTGCTGCAACTGAGGACTGTCGATCAGATCGAAGTGCCTTAATACTTTTGCCTAACTGATTTTCTACTTCAGCCTTGAATTCTTTGAACCTTTCAAAGGATTCAGACTTGTACTTCATCAAGTACAAGTACCCGTACCTAGAGTAATCATCGGTAATGGTGATGAAGTATGTGTGACCGTATTTAGTACAATACTAAACGGGCCGCACAGATCAGTATGGATCAAATCCAATAGGCCTTGGGCACGTTCACCCTTGCCCTTGAAGGGTTGCTTGGTCATCTTTCCTTTAAGACAAGATTCACAAGTCGGTAGGGAGTTCATGTCTGACAGATCAAACAAGTCACTCCTAACTAGCTTGTTCCTCCTACTTAGGGAAATGTGACCTAGCCTAGCGTGCCAAAGTTGTGCTGGGTTCAAGTTATCGTGTTTCTGTTTAATCGTTGTTGTATGTGCTTCGACATCGCGAGTTGGAATGTCTTTTAATCTTAAGGTGTATAGATCGTTTTCGCGTTCCCCAATTCCAATTAAACATTCATTCTTGTAAATATTGCAAATCGAATTAGCAATCATACAAGTCTATCAAGCATAGGAATAGAAATAATGTTTTTAATCAATTCAGGAACAAATAAAACGTCTCGCAACAACAACTTAAAATTTGAAGACAGAAATAAATAAATATCTCCAATAGCTACTGCAGCAACTCTTGCTCCATTGCCTAGCCTCAATCGGGTCTCACCCTCTCTAAGACGTCGATTTCTTGTCATCACCTGCAAATCATTGCAGATATGAGATCCACATCCGGTATCAAGTACCCAAGAAGTTGAATTAAGAGACATATTTATTTCAATGTAGAACATACCTTTCGCAGTTCGCAACTGCTCGAGGTACTCCTTGCAGTTCCTCCTCCAATGCCCAGCCTTGTGGCAGTGGTGGCAAACGTCCTCGCTCTTGTTTGGCTTAGAAGCCTTTGCCTTTGGCTTCTTGGCAGACTTTTCCTCTTTCGTAGGACCAGAACGCTTCTTGCTCTTGCGTCTGGGCCCCTTCTTCACAGAGGAAGAAGAACCCAGAAGGAGGACGGGTTTGTCCTTCTTTATAGTCCCCTCAAACACTACAAGCATGTTAACCACCTCTTCAAGGGTGGCCTCCAGCTTGTTCATGTTGAAGTTGACCACAAAGGGGTCAAATGCAGCGGGTAGCGAGAGGAGAAGTACATCCACAGACAGCTCGTGTGGAAGCGCGATATCAAGGCCCGACAGCTTTTCAACGAGCCCAATCATACGAACCCCATGCTCGCAGACCGAAGTCCCATCGCGCATGCGGCTCGTCATCAGCTCCTTGACAGCCGTGAACCTCTCATGTCGAGAGTTCTCCCCGTATGGTTCCTTGAGATGAAATAGTATGGCAGAGGCATACTTTGTCTTCTCAAAACGCCGTTGCATTTCATTGGACATCGATGCCATCACATAGCATCGAGCTTTAACCTCGTCATCACGCCATTGGTTAAGCGTAATCAGCTCCTCAGGGCTGATATCGGCAGGGGTTTCCTCCGGAGGGGACTTCTCTATCGTATAGAGAAGCTTCTCCGAAGCCAATACAAGATTGAGGTTCCGGAGCCAGTCTTGGTAGTTCAGACCGGTGAACCTGTTGCTAAGTATAGCAGCGAGCGGGTTTTTCATCGAAACCATTTTATAAAGCAGTTATACTGAAATGAAAACAGACATACATTATTAACTATATATAAAATAAACGCTAAGACATAGGTCATTAAGTTTTATGAATTACCCTCCCACTATTTTAACGATTTCACCACCCTCTAATGAAATCGAGAAAACAGGTTTCTTTAGTGGGTACACGGAGCCCAATCAAGCGATCATGGACCCGAATAATATCAGCCATCCATGACCCCCAAAAGGTAGTTTCCGATTGCAACCGGTGCAACCTCCATGTATTCACCTCACGTCCAATAAATGCCCAATAATATGACGCCGTTTACTATCACGTGTCAAGATGACCCATGAATGTTGAGTCGTGAAGGACGGTCCCCTTAACGTCCCCAATAATATGAGCCAACGTTAAAGGGAGTTCCAACCGACTCACAATAGTTGTCAATGGCGTGGACAGCTTTCCGGCATACATGACCCCCTCAATAATATGAGCCGGGCCATGTATACGGGTAGCATCGACGTACACCCATTGTTGATGGAAGGTAGGGTTAATTTAAACAATTTAAATACCCATTAGTTTATCGAATAAACATTTATCTTGATATAAGTTTTAAATCAAATTTAAAACGAGGGATTTTATTTTGAAAAATATTTTGGTCTCATGCATATTTAAATCTAATTTAAAACATGCAAACATGCGGATTCAATTAAACTATATATCAACATATATAAAGTAAATATTGGGATGATCGATCGCGAGAGCTATGCGGTCCGTGGTTGCCAGCCACGGACCTGGGTCCAATCCTAGGGATAATGCAATATGCAATGCAATCCTATTACAATGCTTTCCGGTTTTACAGATCTTCGAACTTCAATATCTTGATCATCATCGTCCACCGTCTTCGGATGTTCTCCCACTAAATCTAGTAATTTACATTTAAATTGCTATGACAGATAAGGGATACATTGGTCAAGGGGTGGGAACGGGCCACAAACAGGCCCACTTTAAATGATAATCAAATATATTAAAAAACCGAAATCAAATAAAACCTATTGCATACACCTAACACATTGGGCACGGCTCTCGATCACCCCAATAATGCAATTAATCTAATTAACATGCATAATTAAATAATCTAATTATTTATTGTAAAATCATATTCTAATTACGAAATCGTATTTTATAATAAAATCGTATTTTGCCGATAAAACAAAATCATATTTTATTACAAAATCACATTTCATAATTAAAATCACATTTTACTAATTTTAATTGTATCAAATTAGGATTAAAGCAATTTTAGACCCAAAAACTTAAAAGTTCAAAATCGATCAAAACCGGGCCCGACATCGCATACCGGCCCGAAAACTTCACGGGCTTAGTAAAATATCTGCAGGTTTTGTGTTAATCAAAATTAAGATTTTGATCTATAAAATAACAGATCCAACAATCTCCCACTTTTTGATTTACACAAAACCTGAATAATCAGAAACACGAAATAACGATTTTAAAATGTTTCTCCCCCTTTTTTTGGGAATCAAAAAGGTTTCTAAATCAAGTATCCCCCTTAATATTTAAAACACAACTCAACAGAGCACGAGGTTATTTTATTTTGAAAACAGAAACGTTTAAGAGGGACAACAGTTTGTGAAAGACAGTGCATGAAATCTAGGCTACTCAAAGGTTCTCATTAATTTAGACCAGATGTCCAATATAAGATTCAATTTACAGAATCTCTTCCATTTTTTCCTAGGACATAGCCTCGCCAGCCCCAGAGATCTTGGCGTCCGCAGATATCGCACAATCTATCAGCTCCTTGTTGGGGAACCTGTTGGGATCCGGATCACGCCCCCCGGCGAGGCAGCGGAAGAACAAGAAATTACATGTCCGGGAGACGATCACGATAAAATAAGCAAACTATTATGACATTCATAGGGTGTTCAAAACACTACCTTGCTGGCAACTCGTGCCTGGCTCTGACCGGTTTCGTAAAGAAAACGGCACTTCACGGTAGACTGCGATAGTTAACGCCAATCAGGTCCACGACCGGAGACTAGGTTCCTTCGTCAGCCTGCACTAGAAGAGCTGACGAGATCTGCGCGGACGGATTATCCTCGTATAATTTGGCCGGAACAAATTTTTCCGGCGAAGAGGGCGGCGGCGGCGGCGGCGGCTTGTGAGAAGAGAGGAGGGGCGGCGCTAATCTCTAGGTTTAGGTTTAAATGAGAGTCTAGTATTTTATGATTGAAGTTAGGTCTAATTAAATAGACTTAAGTGTTGGACTTGGACCGGCCCAACGGGCCCGGTTCCAACGGATGAACATTCAGTTCATCTCCACCACCGAGACTTCATCGTAACTCCGATCGCCGATCAGATCGGACCGATCGACTCAGTTTCCAAAACTTAATACTATGATCTGAAAAACTGTTTTTTCAGAACCCCAGTTCAAAATGACCGTTTTGCCCCTCAACGTCGGGAAATCTCGATTTGACCCGAGTTGACTTTTAGGAAGTCGCACTCCCCAAAATCCTCTTCTCGTGCTCAAAACATTGAGCTGAGTATCCGTACGGGAATCTCGAATCCAGTACTTGTGTGACCCTCAATGGTTCAGATACAGCTAGCCGTGGGCCCACAACCATTGCGGCTCCGGAATCACAATTCCGGACTTGGCCATCGGATCATGGTAAAGCGTCTAGCAAAATCGCCCCATGTTCCCCTAGGTATCACTGATAGTGCCTGCAAGAACCAGTTGGTCATGGTTAACGTACAGTACGGTCCTTTCAATCCATATATCCCGATCAGATCAACGACCATTGGTAAATCGAGAGTCGCTATAGATCCGATAGCTATGCATACATCTTGGAGATCGAATAGTGACATCGCGAGTGTAACTAGGTAAACACATTTACCTAAAACACTTCTAGTACTCTGGCCAGAGATTTATACACTATTATCCCCTCAGATAGCATAGGATATCCACGCATGTCTGCGAGCGGTGAATCCTCGACAACGATGCATCGACTCCTACATGCATCGGGGTCTCACCCAATCCCGACGCCTTATGACCCCAAGTGAGTCGGCAAACGGGTCAAAGTGAGATGCCTATCATGTAGAGACTCAATGACGTTTCGAGTCGTGAGGACTAATCAGTACAACCAAGACCTCGGACTTATCCACTCGACAAATGGTAACCACTTGGAAAGTCCGAAGGAGGGTAGTTCGATAGATCACCAGGTCACTATCTATTCTGCATGCTCAGAACATCACAATGTTCCCTACCAATGAAACATGGTACTTCGCATCGTAGATACTAGTCTCGAACTCGGGCGGCCTTATCCTCATTTTGACGACCCAATAGACTAGGAACATGTTCAGAATACACAGCGACTATTAGATGTGTTTTATGATAGCCGTCATACCCACTATCACATCTAACATACTCTTTAGTGCATTCTAGGTCTTTACTCAACGCAATTGTAAATCATCATACTTCCAAGACTTAGAATTATTCTGAACCCGATATTTCTTATCTCTATCTTCAACCCTCGATTAGCCACTGTTCACCGTGATTTAATTTCTGTCGATTGTCGCCGTTTTACGCCGATGATTTGAGCGATTTTGGTGTCGCTGGAGTCCTTGAGACTTTCTTTTTCGATTGTTACCCATTAGAGGCTGTAGAACGACTTGTGAATTAGAACACGAAGCTGCTGGTGTGCAAAGATTTCTGGAGAAATCTGACGGAGCGTTCTTTGGGTGTTGTGCGATTTTGGATTTGAGTTCCATGGAGTCCCTGTCGTGAATTTGGTAGCGGGAGGAAGCTGACTTGCTTCGGTTGTTTGTACCGTGCCTTGTGAGAATCTGTTGAGGTAGAATTCAGTTGTTGAAGGTACGATTGAGCGTGATTTAATAGCTTCGAGCATAACCTGCGAGTATTTGAGTCATGAGTCTGGCTTATGGGAATCTGTGAATTATGTGAATTGCCTGAATTACTGATTTGTATGTGCTGTTTATATATGTTATGCATGTAGAAATATGATATGAATTTCTTGGCATTCATGCATACATATTGAGCTATATTGATTGATTGATGACCCGAGATTAGAGCCACGTTGTGACTGGCCAACTGATGTGTTGTGCCTGAATAGTCCAACGCTATTATCGGAGTGGTGACTGCCGGATTCGAGTGTCTACTATGGAGCTGTGATGGGCTGATGGGCCCTGAATATCACGGACCGATGATTTCCACCGACTCACTTGCTGTGCGTGGTATAGAGGCTCGACAGATTTGATTGCAAGTTGATTTACTGGTCCTGATATCCGATTTCTCTTGACAACCTCATGCATCTCATGACTTTAGATACTGACCCGCGTGTTTTTTGTTGAGTGCAATACGATGTCGTTTAGATAAGTTTTTACGGCGCCATTTTGGTGAATGCTTGCGGGAAAGATCTGTGTCCTGAGATTTTTTTTTAGCGTTAGCAATCAGATTTCACCCGTGTTGCTGTGCGACGTCGTTTTAGCGATTAGCGTGTTTGCTGATTGTTCAGATCTTAGTAGCGTTAGTTCCAGATTTCTCCAACTTTTAACGCTTTTGGTTTTCAGACTTCTCCGTGGTTTTGAGCGACGTTGTTTTGGGGTAAAGCACTTTAACCAGCTGTTGATTTTTTTCGTTAGGCATTGTTGGTCCGAAAATAGGATCAAATACACGAAAGCAAGCGCTACTGACAAATTAAAAACTTTTGCGCTGCTATAAAGGAGGTGCAATACCTCGGGTTCTTGAACATTTAAATAGAGCACTGGAGACAGATCTGGTATGTAATAAAACATGCGGAAAACACCAGAACTGAATCCTCATATTTTAAGACAATGCAAACAGATTTCTGTTAAAATCTATTTGACTGTGCGTGTGTGATAACTGTGTATGCGTACGTGCTAAAATAAAAACCTTATGCGGAATAGATGAATAATGAGAACAAAGCTGCACATTGAGATTCCATTAAATATATGTTAAAGCTACTGTGGTGTGGAATCTTAAATGCCTTGTGCGTGAGTGTGCCAACGTAATATCACATACTAAAGTAAACCTGCTATGCATCCAGTCTTGAACATTTAAATAGAGCACTGGAGACAGATCTGGTATGTAATAAAACATGCGGAAAACACCAGAACTGAATCCTCATATTTTAAGACAATGCAAACAGATTTCTGTTAAAATCTATTTGACTGTGCGTGTGTGATAACTGTGTATGCGTACGTGCTAAAATAAAAACTTATGCGGAATAGATGAATAATGAGAACAAAGCTGCACATTGAGATTCCATTAAATATATGTTAAAGCTACTGTGTGTGTGGAATCTCAAATGCCTTGTGCGTGAGTGTGCCAACTAATTATCAACCATACTAAAGTAAACTGCTATGCATCCAGATTCCATTAAACATATTTATGAGCTACTGTTCGTGTGAAATCTGATATGCTGTGCATTTGTGCTAATGGTAAATGCAGTAAATCATAAAGATATTACTCAGTATTTGTTTCTGGAAGTTCGGACATCAATGTCTTAAGTCTCCCCTTCTTCCGCCTCGGAAGGATCCACTAGAAGACTTTGATCTGTACATCGTGTACAGACCCGATCCCGCAACCAGAAGCTGCGAGAACTCCTAGACTCTACCATCCCTCGGCTGTCACTCAATCACTTGTTTAACGCCTATGTGAGAAAGGCTACAAACACAGAGTTTAACGTCATCATGCTTGGACGGGAACTGATTTGCATTTGGGTTTTGAGATTCATTCACTATACAATGAATGTAAATGAATCTCTGTGTGTGAGATTTTTACAATGAAGCGCTCAACTATCTGTTTCTCTATTCCTCACACACTAGGGAAATTGCTTCTACAAATGCTGATTCTAGCTCAGCTGTCAACTGCAATAAGCTTCTCTACGAATGATAGTTGACAGCTTCGCTTCAGGTTCATTTTCCCTTTGATTGTTGTCTTCTATTGATTTGATCCTTTCTCTGCAACAACAACTCTAACAGCCTACTCTTCAATGGTGTTTTTCTCGTATATAAGCCTCTGTTGAAATTCAATCCGTTGGACACAAATTCTTCCCGTTCAAAATATGTCTTGTAAAGTACAGACAGGGAGTTGTCCTTGTGTCCTTTTCTTTGCAGGCTTTTTGTCATCTTGTGATTTGCCTTTTACGTTCCAGCAGCTGGTTGCTCCCACAACTAAATTCCAGCAGCTGTTTCTTTTCCTTAGCGCAACAGCTGCTTCCAACTCTTCTTCAATTCATCAACACAGCTTTTGTTTCTATTCCAGTAGTACAACATCAATCTTCTGGTATTGCACTTCATCTATTGAAATCATCTTTGTATTTCTGTTCTTCGACTTCTGATTCCACCATCTAATTAACCGCTGCTTTTCAATTTTGATTGCAACAACTAATTCGTCTTTGCACAACTACTGTTCATCTTCGTTATCGCGCAACATCTCTGTTTCACTGTTGATCTTTGAATATTTGCAACAACTGCTTTGCAAATATTTCTTCTGCTCAAAGTTCAACGACCGAGATCATTTGTTCCTACTGCCTGCTGTTTCACACTTTCTTCGACTTCTGTTAATCTTCTTTTCCTATGCAACAGCTGAAACATCTCCTCTTTAGTGCAACTGTCTAGACGCTGATTTCAACTTGTTAGCGTCTGATTTTTCTTTTGTTCCAGTCGACTGATTTTTGTTCTTCTTTTCTTTTGTTCCAGTCGACTGGTTTTTGTTCTTCTTTTCTTTTGCAATTGCTTTGTCTGGTTCATCTTCAATCCATTCGACTGGTAAAATGCAGAGACTGGTTTATCTTCTTCAATCCAGTCGACTGGTAAAATGCAGCGACTGGTTTATCTTCTTCATACCAGTCGACTGGTAAAATGCAGCGACTGGTTTATCTTTTCTTTAATCTCTTCTGCTTTATTTTCAACTACTGTTGCTTCAGTGACAAGATCTTCAACAACTGATTGTTCCAAACTTCATTTCAACAACGTCTGGTGAATTGGAGAAATCTGTTTATCAATCGATGTTGCTCTATCGCTTTTCTTCACAACGTTTAACCAGATTTCTCTTTTCTTGACACATCCAGATTTCTTCCATCAACTGGTCCAGACTTCTACTGTGTTCATTTCTCAAACAGACTATGTACGAGATCTTCTTCCAGACTTCATCTTTTCTTTACAACCAGATTTCTCCTGCTCATCAGTGTTTGTTCATAAGATCTCTTCTGTTCATTTCACGTCCAGCTTTCTTGTTCTTGTAAGATTTCTCCTGTTCACTTCAAAACACACTTCTCCTATTTGCACATGATCAGATTTCTACTGTGCAACAGATTCCTACTGTTCATCATCGTTCCAGATTTCTTGTTCTCTTCGCAGACTTCTTCAATCTTCAACATTATGCGTTCCTGATTTCTCCTCTTCGAATATCTCCTCACTTCACCACAAATAGCAGATTTCTTCATCCAGACTTCAACTATTTGTTCCACAACAGAATTCTTCTATTCACTTGAAAACAGATCTCTTCCTTTTCTTCAACTAACTTCTCATTATTAGATTTCTGTCAACACTGTTTGTATTCATCTTCAACGTTGCTGATTTGTAACTCTGATATTCTAATCCAGATTTTATTCTCCTCGACACACAGATTTCTTCTTCTCTTCTACTGGACAAACTTCTTTGCTTCTTCTATTTGATTCCAGACTTCATAGATTTTTCTGCGCACTTCGTAAAGATGTTAGTAACACAATAATAGGTTTTGTGTAATTCAAAATACATTCTGGATCTGTTATCCAGATCCAACAATCTCTCTCTTTTTGATTTACACAAAACCTTAATTAACATATGCATGATCTAACAATTCTCTCCCTTTTTGTGGGAATCAAAAAGAGATCGAAAGCTGGTCTTCCCGAAATTTTAAATCAAAGCTCTCCCTACACTGTCACAACAAAAATAACATGACAGCAAGAGTATTAAGATTTTGAAATCGAAAAGCATTTTGGGAAGAACCGTATCCAACAGTATGCTATAATTTTGAAAAAGACGATTGAAACGAAACAAAAACTGAAACGGATGCATACACAGATAGCTCAAATTAATAAAGACTAAGACGCCACTCTCCCTGTCTTTTATAACATAAGCTCAAATCATTTTAAAAACATCGAAGCATCAGCTGAAATTTCGCAGAGAGTTTGAAAACTATCAGAGCACTTTAAACATTGTTTCAAATAAACAAATGTGCTACTGAGTTACTCACATATGAAGAACCAGAAAGAAAATGTGACAGATAAAAGCTCAGATTTTCATTCTCCTATTTCGTCCCATGTGCTTATCACCGAGTGCCTCACTCCAGGTGAACTTACAGCACAACGAAAATAGAATATTGGCATCCGCACGGATCTCGCGCATTCCGTGACAGTTCATCAAGAGAAAACCAGTTCTATATTAAACAAATCATTTTCATCTGGCTTTCATAATATAAGATTCTCAAAATCATTTGAAAATATTTTAAAAACATAGCACATGAGTTTTAAAAAGAGTGCTCGTTCAAGAACAACCCGCTCTGATATCACTTGTTGGTCCGAAAATAGGATCAAATACACGAAAGCAAGCGCTACTGACAAATTAAAATTTTGCGCTGCTATAAAGGAGGTGCAATACCTCGGGTTCTTGAACATTTAAATACAGCACTGGAGACAGATCTGGTATGTAATAAAACATGCGGAAAACACCAGAACTGAATCCTCATATTTTAAAACAATGCAAACAGATTTCTGTTAGAAATCTGTTTGACTGTGCGTGTGTGATAACTGTGTATGCGTACGTGCTAAAAGAAAAACTTATGCGGAATAGATGAATAATGAGAACAAAGCTGCACATTGAGATTCCATTAAATATATGTTAAAGCTATATTGTGTTTGGAATCTCAAATGCCTTGTTCGTGAGTGTGCCAACTAATTATCAACCATACTAAAATAAACTGCTATGCATCCAGATTCCATAAACATATTTATGAGCTACTGTGCGTGTGAAATCTGATATGCTGTGCTAATGGTAAATGCAGTAAATCATAAAGATATTACTCAGTATTTGTTTCTGGAAGTTCGAACATCAATGTCTTAAGTCTCCCCTTCTTCCGCCTCGGAAGGATCCACTAGAAGACTTTGATCTATACATCGTGTACAGACCCGATCCCGCAACCAGCAGCTGCAAGAACTCCTAGACTCTACCAGCCCTCGACTGTCACTCAATCACTTCTTTAACGCCTATGTGATAAAGGTTACAAACACAGAGTTTAACGTCATCATGATTGGATGGGAACTGATTTGCATTTGGGTTTTGAGATTCATTCACTATACAATGAATGTGAATGAATCTCTGTGTGTGAGATTTTTACAATGAAGCGCTCAACTCTCTGTTTCTCTATTCCTCACACACTAGGGAAATTGCTTCTACAAAAGCTGATTCTAGCTCAGCTGTCAACTGCAATAAGCTTCTCTACGAATGATAGTTGACAGCTTCGCTTCAGGTTCATTTTCCCTTTGATTGTTGTCTTCTATTGATTTGATCTTTTTTGTGCAACAACAACTCTAACAGCCTACTCTTCAATGGTGTTTTTCTCGTATATAAGCCTCTGTTCAAATTCAATCCGTTGGACACAAATTCTTCCCGTTCAAAATATGTCTTGTAAAGTACAGACAAGGAGTTGTCCTTGTGTCCTTTTCTTTGCAGGCTTTTTGCCATCATGTGATTTGACTTTTACGTTCCAGCAGCTGGTTGCTCCCACAACTAAATTCCAGCAGCTGTTGCTTTTCCTTAGCGCAACAGCTGCTTCCAACTCTTCTTCAATTCATCAACACAGCTTATGTTTCTATTCCAGTAGTACAACATCAATCTTCCGGTATTGCACTTCATCTATTGAAATCATCTTTGTATTTCTGTTCTTCGACTTCTGATTCCACCATCTAATTAACCGCTTCTTTTCAATTTTGATGGAACAACTAATTCGTCTTTGTGCAACTACTGTTCATCTTCGTTATCACGCAACATCTCTGTTTCACTGTTGATCTTTGAATATTTGCAACAACTGCTTTGCAAATATTTCTTCTGCTCAAAGTTCAACGACCGAGATCATTTGTTCCTACTGCCTGCTGTTTCACACTTTCTTCGACTTCTGTTAATCTTCTTTTCCTTTTCAACTTCTGAAACATCTCCTCTATAGTGCAACTGTCCAGATGCTGATTTCAACTTGTTAGCGTCTGATTTTTCTTTTGTTCCAGTCGACTGATTTTTGTTCTTCTTTTCTTTTGTTCTGGTCGACTAGTTTTTGCTTCTTTTCTTTTGCAATTGCTTTGTCTGGTTCATCTTCAATCCAGTCGACTGGTAAAATTCAGTGACTGGTTTATCTTCTTCAATCCAGTCGACTGGTAAAATGCAGCGACTGGTTTATATTCTTCATACCAGTCGACTGGTAAAATGCAGCGACTGTTTTATCTTTTCTTTAATCTCTTCTGCTTTTTTTTTCAACTAATGCTGCTTCAGTGACAAGATCTTCAACAACTAATTGTTCCAAACTTCATTTCAACAACGTCTGGTGAATTGGAGAAATCTGTTTATCAATCGATGTTGCTCTATCGCTTTTCTTCACAACGTTTAACCTGATTTCTCTTTTCTTGACACATCCATATTTCTTCCATCAACTGGTCCAGACTTCTAATGTGTTCATTTCTCAAACAGACTATGTGCGATATCTTCTTCCAGACTTCATCTTTTCTTTACAACCAGATTTCTCCTGCTCGTCTGTGTTTGTTCATAAGATCTCTTCAGTTCATTTCACGTCCAGCTTTCTTGTTCTTGTAAGATTTCTCCTGTTCACTTCGAAACACACTTCTCCTGTTTGCACATGATCAGATTTCTACTGTGCAACAGATTCCTACTGTTCATCATCATTCCAGATTTCTTGTTCTCTTCGCAGACTTCTTCAATCTTCAACATTATGCGTTCCTGATTTCTCCTCTTCGAATATCTCCTCACTTCACCACAAATAGCAGATTTCTTCATCCAGACTACAACTATTTGTTCCACAACAGAATTCTTCTATTCACTTGAAAACAGATCTCTTCCTTTTCTTCAACGAACTTCTCATTATTAGATTTCTGTCAAGACTGTTTGTATTCATCTTCAACATTGCTGATTTGTAACTCTGATATTCTAATCCAGATTTTATTCTCCTCGGCACACAGATTTCTTCTTCTCTTTGACTGGACAAACTTCTTTGCTTCTTCTATTTGATTCCAGACTTCATAGATTTTCTGCGCACTTCGTAAAGATGTTAGTAACACAATAATAGGTTTTTTGTAATTCAAAATACATTTTGGATCTGTTATCCAGATCCAACAGGCATTAGTTGTCGCATGATTTCACGCGGTGCTTGATCAGCCGTTGGGTTGTTCAGCTGTTGGTAGTTTTTAGTGTCCAGCTGTAGGAACCTGTTGTAGCGCATATTCAGCCGCTGGGTAGTGACCAGCTGTTGATTTATCCAACTGCTGATTTGGGAACATCTTTAGCGTCGACTGTTTATGTCGGTGAATGTTTTAAACAGATTTCACGTGTGTATTTATATTAGAAGGTGTGGCCTTCGTTTTCATTAACCAGATCCCATACTTAGAGAAATATTTCCCCGATTTCTTTTCTTCGCTCAAACCCTCGGGTACTGTTCGCCGTGAGTTTCTCCGATGAATTCCCGTCATTTCCGGCCACCTTTTTGGACGTTCGAGGTAGCGTTGGACTCCACTTGAGAAGCTCTTTCATTCTATACCATTCTCGGAGGCTGTTGTTAGCTGTAAGTAAGATTGCGAAGTTGTTTACTTTGGCCGTGTGTTCGCTGTTCAGGTAGCCTTTCGAATTAGCGATAAGATCATACCTTAGAGCTTTGTTATTGAGCTTCCTGTTGATTATAATGGTAGAGTAATTGCTGGTTGTAGTGTATAACTCCCAGCCGTAAGTTACTGTGAATTACCGTGACCTTCTGTGTAGCTTTTGAGATCTGTGCCTTTTGTGTTTAGTAGGTTTCAACCAGATCTCTCGGGTCCCTTGTTGTGGTAATTGTTGCACAGAATTAAGGTACGGATTTGGAGCTTGTGAATCAGTAGGTTTATGGCTTGAGTGAATTGTAGTTGCTGATATCGTGAGATGGTTGTGTATGTTTGCTGTTGTGGTTGCTGTTTTGCATATGAATTATGCTAGTTGTTGCATACACACATTATCATCTCATTTCAGCTATCACAGCCATTGCTTTGTTGTTGTTGCTCTGTTTTCTTACCAGGATGTGAGGGCGAGCGGTGATTCCGCACTCGCATCTTCCTGCTGGGATTTGTCAGCCCCTATGCACCGAGTGGCTAACTACCACAGTTCATAGGTTGGGCAACGGCAGTTTGAGCTGTTGATGCATCTGGTATTGGTGGGCGAGTAGGGGTGAGTGGGTAGCTCCCACATATCCTACACTCACCGTGGCCACACATATCTATTGAAGATTCCGTTGAGCTGTGCATTGAGTTCTTTGGCTCCCTTCCTTGGTTGTAGCCTTCGGCTGTTGTTCCTGGTCTCATGCATAGCATCTGCATTTTATTCTTGCTGTTTACTGCTGTTTTGTAGTTGCTCTCCGTACTGGGGTTTGACCCCATGTCCCTCTGGGGCTTGGTTTGTTTGTTTGCCTGTTGTTGTTTATGTTTCCCAGGTTATTCAGCTGGTCGTGGTGCTGACCCAGCTAGGGGTGCCCCAGGAGGTGGATAGAGTATCCCAGTAGCATATAGCATATTTATATGTATCAGTACAGTTAGCCAGGGGATGCCCTGTGATTTTGTTGTAGTATGTTGTACTCAGTTGTGGTTGTTATCAGGTATTTGATACATGATTATGCTGCACCGTTGGTTGTAGTGGTTTTGTTAAACTGGGATATCTATTTTGAGTATTGTCGTATTTTAAATTATATTGTTTTAAATCGTCAGGCCAAAAGCAAAAAGTTTACCTGCTTTTTAGTAGCTTCCGCTTGTGTTTATGTGATTTTACTCTGTTGTGAGCACGAGGCCTGACATTTTTGGTGTCAGAGCTTAAGCTGGGATAAGCTCAAATTCTTTCACACTCGAGTCTAGGCACAGTGTCGTGTGTTGCATGTGCTTGTCTATGTGATTATGTGCTGCATATTGGTGTGATATCTATGCTGTATCTGTTCTCTGTTGCCTTATCCTGTTGAGTGCCTTCGTAGATGCCGCCTAGACGTAGAGCTAGAGGTAGGGGCCAGTTTCAGGAGTCAGAAGGGCATAATGAAGATCGGCGTAGTGCTCCTAGTCGTACTCGTAGTAGACATGATGAGGAGGAGGAAGTTGGTGACTTGCCTACCCCTGTGGAGAGGATGGACGTTGTGATAGCGAGGTTTCAGAGGATGAACCCTCAGGTATTTAATGGGGACGAGTCGAGCGAGGATGCAGATTTGTGGCTTCGGAATATCACTGGTCTATTCGATCGTGTCCAGTATGACGACGAGCTTCGTTTGAGTTTGGTGACCCTCCAGTTGAGGAAGGGTGCAGAGCGCTGGTGGCGAGGTGCTTCTAGTACTTTGTTGGAGACTGGCGTTGGGATTACGTGGGACAGTTTTTGCGAGACTTTTAGGCAGGAGTATGTTCCTGAGTCTTACGTGAATGCCCGTGAGCGGGAGTTTGATCATCTGGAGCAGGGCTCGATGTCTGTTTGGGAGTATTCTAGGAAGTTTTCTTCTTTGTTGGCGTACGTCCCTCATGTTTCTGGCCGGGAGAGGGCCAAGAGGACAAGAATTTTAGAGGGTTTAAACGAGGAACTGTATCAGATGGTGCTGACAAGCAAACCCAAGACTTATGCTGAAGCAGTTGATAATGCTATTGATATTGAGAAGGGTTTGCGGAGTCGTCGTGCTCGTAGGCAGCAGGTTGCACTGGGTGGTCGTCCTGTTGGTCAGGGAGCACAAGCTTCGCAGTCTTCCCAGTCAGCCCATCAGCCCCAGCAGTAGCAGCAGGCGCAGGTGGCACAGCAGTCTGGCAGTCAGAGGTTCCGACCCCGCGGTCAACAGTTCAAGAAGAAGTCTGGTTTTGGATCTTCTGGTTCAGGTAGCTCGAGAGCAGTGGTTCTCGGGCTGAGTTTTGTGGTTATTGTGGTGGCAAGCATCCATCGACCTAGTGTGTCGGTGTTCAAGGCTCTTTCCATATCTATTGTCAGCTTCCCAGTCAGCCCATCAGCCCCAGCAGTAGCAGCAGGCGCAGGTGGCACAGCAGTCTGGCAGTCAGAGGTTCCGACCCCGCGGTCAACAGTTCAAGAAGAAGTCTGGTTTTGGATCTTCTGGTTCAGGTAGCTCGAGAGCAGTGGTTCTCGGGCTGAGTTTTGTGGTTATTGTGGTGGCAAGCATCCATCGACCTAGTGTGTCGGTGTTCAAGGCTCTTTCCATATCTATTGTCAGTTTGGGCATTTCTCTAGGGTGTGTCCGTCAGCTGGATCGCAGCAGGCCGCAGCCCCGCCTCAGGGTCGAGGAGGACAGTCTAGGGGTTGTTCCCCTCAGTTTCAGCAGCCTAGGATTGGTGAGACTCCGTTCAGGCCGTTCTAGCAGCCTGGTCCATCGTGATTCTGACAGTCGTCTCAGCCGTTCTATTCTGGACCTCAGCATGCTTAGGCCAACACCATTACTAGGGAGCAGGCAGAGGAGACACCGAGCAGGGTGATTGGAGGTACATGTCTTGTTTTGATTTTCCTGCGTGTGTGTTGTTTGACACCGGTGCATCGCATTCTTTTATCTCTGATACTTTTGTCATTGAGCATGGTTTGCATACCATTTCTTTGTGCGATGTCGTGTCTGTTTCTACCCCGGGCCGTGTGAGCCTGTTTTCCCAGGAAGTTTTGTTAGATGGCGTTTTGAGATTTGGAGAGCATGTGTTGGTGGAGAATCTGATTCGTCTGATGTTGTGGGATTTCGATTGCATTGTTGGGATGGACGTGTTGTCCAACTATAGGGCCTCAGCGGATTGTTTCCATGGGATTGTTCGTTTTAGGCCTTTGTCTGGCGAGAAGTGGGACTTCTACGGCCAGGATTCTCGATCGAAGATCCCGTTAGTCTCAGCAATGGAGATGTTCAGTTTTTTGTCCTTAGGAAATGCTGGTTTCATGATCTACGTTTTGGATGAGTCTTCTTCTTCTCGTGTGCAGCTTAGTGACGTTCCCGTGGTGCGACATTTTCCCGATGTGTTTCCGGAGGAGATTCCTGGTTTTCCTCCGAGGAGGGAGATTGACTTCAGCATAGAGCTGGTGCCTGGCACAGCTCCGATTTCTCGTCCCCCGTATCGTTTGGCGCCTGCGGAGTTGAGAGAACTCAAGGTGCAGTTGGACGATTTGCTGGAAAAAGGTTTCATCAGACCTAGCATGTCGCCGTGGGGAGCGCCCATTTTGTTTGTGAAGAAAAAAGATGGCTCAATGCGGATGTGCATTGATTTCCGCCAGTTGAACAAAGGGACTGTTAAGAACAAGTACCCTTTACCCAGGATCGATGATCTGTTTGATCAGCTGCAAGGTTCTGAGGTGTATTCGAAGATTGAATTGCGTTCTAGGTACCATCAGCTGAGAGTAAGAGATCAAGATGTCGCAAAGACTGCTTTTCGTACAAGGTACGGACACTTTGAGTTCTTGGCTATGCCGTTTGGGTTGACCAACGCGCCTGCAGTCTTTATGGATCTGATGAACCGGACTTTCAGAGAGTTCATAGATCAGTTCGTGATAGTGTTCATTGACGACATCTTGGTGTTAGAGTAGATGCCCAACTAGCCAACTTGTGGCGTGTGGGTTTTGTTGACTCTTTGTATAACGATCTTTATTTATGAAATTCGCATTTCTTTTATGGCATTCTTAATTTTCATTATGCTATAATGTTAACAATTGTGTTGGATAAAGACCTAGAATGCACCATAGTGTGATGTGATAGTGGATATGATGGCTATCATGAAACACATCTAATAGTCACTGTGTATTCTGAACTCGTTCCTAGTCGATTGGGCCGTCAAAATGAGGATAAGGCAGCCCGAGCTTGAGACTAGCATCTGCGATGCGAAGTACCATGTTTCATTGGTAGGGAACATTGTGATGTTTTGAGCATGCAGATGGATAGTGACCTGGTGATCTATCGAACTACCCTCATTCGGACTTTCCAAGTGGTTACCATTTGTCGAGTGGATAAGTCCGAGGTCTTGGTTGTACTGATTACTCCTCACTAATCGAAACGTCATTGAGACTCTACATGATAGGTTCCTCACTTTGACCCGTTTACCGACTCAGTTGTGGTCATTAGGTGGCGGGATTGGGTGAGGTCCCGATGCTTGTAGGAGTCGATGCTTCGTTGTCGAGGATTCACCGCTCGCAGACATGCGTGGATATCCTATGCTATCTGAGGAGGTAATAGTGTGATAAATCTCTGGACAGAGTACTAGATGTGTTTTAGGTAAATGGGTTTACCTAGTAACACACGCGATGTCACTCTTTGATCTCCAAGATGTATGCATAGTTATTGGATCTCTAGCGACTCTCGATTTACCAATGGTCGTTGATCTGATCGGGATATATGTGTTGAAAGGACCGTACTGTACGCTAACCATGACCGACTGGTTCTTGCAGGCACTATCAGTGATACCTATGGGATCATGGGGCGGTGTTGCTAGGCGCTTTACCATGATCCGATGGGTAAGTCCGAAATTATGATTTCGGAGTCACAATGGTTGTGAGCCCACGGCTAGCTGTATCCCTGAACCATTGAGGGTCGCACAAGTACTGGTTTCATGATTCCCGCACGGAAACTGAGCTCAATGTGTTGAGCATAGGAGGAGGAATTTAGGGAGTGCGACATCCTAAAAGTCAACAGGGGTCAAATTGCAATTTTCCTAAAGTTTGGGCTAGTTTGAATATCCTTGAAACTTGGAGGGCCAAACTGTAATTTTGCACTATGTGGTCTGAAAAATTGTTTTCGCATCATAATACTCAGTTTTGGAAACTGTGTAGATCGGTCCGATCAGATCGTCGGTCGGAGTTATGATGAAGCCAGTGTGATAGTAATGAACTGAATGTTCATATGGACCTGGGCCCACCCAGGTCCATTGGGCCTGTCCAAGCCCATCACATGTTTACTTAAAACTTGTCCTAGGGTTGATGTAAAAAACAACTAAGGATCCAAAACCCTAAGAGTAGCCGTCCCTCGCTCCACTCCTCTTCGGCCGCCGCCGCCCGCCGTCGCCCGATTCCTTCGTGGTTGGACTTGTTCCGATCACGTCGACGAGGAGATTCCGTTCGTGACAAATTCGTCATATCCTCTAGTGCAGACTGACGAAGGAGCCGTGTTCCCTGTCGTGGACCGAATTAGGAGATCTACCGCCGCCAACCTTGAAGTGCCAGTTTCCCTGTGAAACTGGTCGGAGCCAGGCGCCTAGACGCCAGCAAGGTATCTTTTTTAAAATATCCTATGTATGTTTTAATGCTTTGATTGTTATGTATTGACCGATTCCCAGTGCAAAATTTTAAACTTCCGCTGCGCCCCGGGTAACGGGATCCGGATACGCCGCTGCGCCAACAGGATATGTTAAGAGCTGTTGTGATGGATTTTTGTGGTGCTGGCAAGACGCGCTGTCTTTAGTTGAGTTTTCTTACAATAACAGCTACCAAGTGACGATTGGTATGGCACCGTTTGAGGGTTTGTATGGCAGGAAGTGAAGATCTCCTGTATGTTGGGAAGAAGTGGGGGATAAGCAGCTGTCTGCCCCAGAATTTGTGCAGTAGATGAAGGATCATGTGAATCTGATTCGACAGCGGATGAAAGCTGCCCAGGATCGCCAAGCCAGTTATGCAAATAAGAGGCTTCGACCTATAGAGTTTCAGGTTGGTGATCAATTGTTCCTTAAAGTTTCTCCTTTCAGAAGTGTTATGCGCTTTGGACGCAAGGGAAAGTTAGCCCCTCGTTATGTTGGACCGTATGAAATTGTTGAGAGGATTGGCCCTTT
>KV014902.1:21132-38729 GCA_001598015.1 Dorcoceras hygrometricum | reverse complement strand
AGGAGGATTTTGGGGAGTGCGACTTCCTAAAAGTCAACAGGGGTCAAATCGTGATTTCCCGCTGTTGAGGGGCAAAACGGTCATCTTGCACTGGGGTTCTGAAAAATGGTTTTTCAGACCATAGTATTCAGTTTTGGAAACTGAATCGATCGGTCCGATCTGATCGGCGATCGGAGTTATAATGAAGTCGCAGTGATGGATATCGTCATTTGGACCTGGGCCCGATGGGCCGGTCCAAGTCCATTACTAATCTTATTAAAAGGGATTAAGGGCTTCATTATTAACATGCAACAACTCGTAAACTAATACAACCCTAACCCTAGCTTCTATTCGGCCGCCTCCCCCTCCTCACTAGCCGCCGCCGCCGCCGTTGATTGATCGGACTTGCTCCGATCAGTTTTTCGAGGAGAATCCGTCCGTGCTGATCTCGTCAGGCCTTCTAGTGCAGGCTGACGAAGGAGTCTTCCTTCCGGTCGTGGACCTTATTGACAAATCTACAGCCGCCTACCATGAAGATCCGGTCTTCTTGTAATTCCGGTTGGAGCCAGGCGCAAGTCGCCAGCAAGGTAACTGACTAAACACCCTATATCCACTGCCTTGGTGTGGACATTGTTCAACAACATTACCGCCGTTTCGAACGCATAGCCCCAAAACGAGGTAGGAAGTTCAGTGAAGCTCATCATAGATCGAACCATGTCTAACAGGGTTCGATTACGACGCTCCGCTACACCATTGAGCTGTGGTGTGGCCGGAGGGGTCCACTGTGAGAGAATACCATTCTCCTTAAGATAGTATTGAAATTTAGCACTTAAGTATTCACCACCTCGATCAGATCGAAGTGCTTTAATACTTTTGACTAATTGATTTTCTACTTCAGCCTTGAATTCTTTGAACCTTTCAAAGGATTCAGACTTGTGCTTCATTAAGTACAAGTACCCATACCTAGAGTGATCGTCGGTAAAGGTGATAAAGTATGTGTGACCGTACTTAGTACCAATACTAAATGGGCCGCACACATCAGCCTGCACTAGAAGGCCTGACGAGATCAGCGCGGATGGATTCTCCTCGAAAAACTGATCGGATCAAGTCTGATCAATCAACGGCGGCGGCGACGGCGGCGGCGTGGAGGCCGACGGCGGCGGAGGCTAGTGAGGAGGGGGAGGCGGCCGAATAGAAGCTAGGGTTAGGGTTGTATTAGTTTATGAGTTGTTGCATGTTAATAATGAAGCCCTTAATCCCTTTTAATAAGATTAGTAATGGACTTGGACCGGCCCATCGGGCCCGGGTCCAAATGAAGATATCCATCACTGCGACTTCATTACAACTCCGATCGCCGATCAGATCAGACCGATCGATTCAGTTTCCAAAACTGAATACTATGGTCAGAAAAACCATTTTTCAGAACCCCAGTGCAAAATGACCGTTATGCCCCTCAACAGCGGGAAATCACGATTTGACCCCTGTTGACTTTTAGGAATTCGCACTCCCCAAAATCCTCCTCCTATGCTCAAAACATTGAGCTCAGTATCCGTGCGGGAATCTCGAATCCAGTACTTGTGTGACCCTCAACGGTTCAGGGATACAGCTAGCCGTGGGCTTACAACCATTGTGGCTCCGGAATCACAATTCCTGACTTGCCCATCGGATCATGGTAAGAGCGTCTAACAACATCGCCCCATGATCCCCTAGGTATCACTGATAGTGCCTGCAAGAACCAGTTGGTCGTGGTTAGCGTACAGTACGGTCCTTTCAATCCATATATCCCGATCAGATCAACGACCATTGGTAAATCGAGAGTCGTTATAGATCCGATAGCTATGCATACATCTTGGAGATCGAATAGTGACATCGCGAGTGTAACTAGGTAAACCCATTTACCTAAAACACTTCTAGTACTCCGGCCAGAGATTTAAACACTATTATCCCCTCAGATAGCATAGAATATCCACGCATGTCTGCGAGCGGTGAATCCTCGACAACGATGCATCGACTCCTACTTGCATCGGGGCCTCACCCAATCCCGCCGCCTAACGACCCCAAGTGAGTCGGCAAACGTGTCAAAGTGAGGCGCCTATCATGTAGAGCCTCAATGTCGTTTCGAGTCGTGAGGACTAATCAGTACAACCAAGACCTCGGACTTATACACTCGACAAATGGTAACCACTTGGAAAGTCCGAACGAGGGTAGTTCGATAGATCACCAGGTCACTATCTATTTGCATGCTCAGAACATCACAATGTTCCCTACCAATGAAACATGGTACTTCGCATCGCAGATACTAGTCTCGATCTTGGGCGGCCTTATCCTCATTTTGATGTCCCAATCGACTAGGAACTAATTTAGAATACACAGTGACTATTAGATGTGTTTCATGATAGTCGTCATACCCACTATCACATCTAACATACACTATAGTGCATTCTAGGTCTTTACTCAACGCAATTGTTAATAATCATACAGCACAATGAAAGTAAAGAACGCCATAAATAAATTCAAATATCGTATATAAATATTGTCATATACAAGAGTCTATAAACCCACACGCCACAAGTTGGCTAGTTGGGCATCTACTCTAACAATCTCCCACTTGCCCTAAAGCCAACTACTCATCAGACGTAGTCCCGTTGTTTCGCGATGTTTTTCAAACAAGGGTCCTGGCAAGGGCTTCGTAAGTGGATCAGCAACGTTGTCCGCAGAGGCGACTCTCACAACTGCTATATCACCTCTAGCCACAATATCCCGGATTATGTGGTATTTTCTCAGTATATGTTTGGATCTTTGGGGAGACCTAGGCTCCTTTGCTTGCGCAACGACACCCGTGTTGTCGCAGTACACTGGGACTGGACCAACTCCATCAGGAATGATTCCCAACTCTTGGACGAAATTACTTATCCAAACTGCCTCCTTAGCAGCAGCTGATGCTGCGATGTACTCAGCCTCAGTGGTTGAATCTGTGATGGTGTCTTTCTTGGAACTCTTCCAAGAGACAGCACCACCATTGAGCATGAATACAAATCCAGAGGTTGACTTCGAATCATCCACGTCACACTGGAAGCTAGAATCAGTGTAGCCTTCCAGTTTCAGTTCACCACCCCCATGCCTACCGTGAAGAGCCGGTCTTCTTGTAATTCCGGTTGGAGCCAGGCGCAAGTCGCCAGCAAGGTAACTGACTAAACACCCTATGAATGGTTCATAGTTTGTAGAAATTTTAATTGTATTGAACGTTTCCCGACCTAATTTTATTCTTCCGCTGCCTTGCCGGGAGATGGGATCCGGATCCGCCACGGTTCCCCAACAATGTTCTGAGCATGCAGATGGATAGTGACCTGGTGATCTATCGAACTACCCTCGTTCGGACTTTCCAAGTGGTTACCATTTGTCGAGTGGATAAGTCCGAGGTCTTGGTTGTATTGATTAGTCCTCACTACTCGAAACGTCATTGAGACTCTACATGATAGGTGCCTCACTTTGACCCATTTACCGACTCAGTTGGGATCATTAGGTGGCGGGATTGGGTGAGGTCCCGATGCATGTAGAAGTCGATGCTTCGTTTTCGAGGATTCACCGCTCGCTTTTATGCGTGGATATCCTATGCTATCTGAGGAGGTAATAGTGTGATAAATCTCTGGCCAGAGTACTTGATGTGTTTTAGGTAATGGGTTTACCTAGTAACACACGCGATGTCACTATTTGATCTCCAAGATGTATACATAGTTATTGGATCTCTAGCGACTCTCGATTTACCAATGGTCGTTGATCTGATTGGGATATATGTGTTGAAAGGACCGTACTGTACGCTAACCATGACCGACTGGTTCTTGCAGGCACTATCAGTGATACCTAGGGGATCATGAGGTGATGTTGCTAGGCGCTTTACCATGATCCGATGGGTAAGTCCGAAATTATGATTTCGGGGTCATAATGGTTGTGAGCCCACGGCTAGCTGTATCCCTGAACCATTGAGGGTAACACAAGTACTGGTTTCACGATTCCTGCATGGAAACTGAGCTCAATGTATTGAGCATAGGAGGAGGGATTTAGGGAGTGCGACTTCCTAAAAGTCAACAGGGGTCATATTGCAATTTCCCTAAAGTTTGGGCTAGTTTGACTATCCTTGAAACCTGGAGGGCCAAACTGCAATTTTGGACTAGGTGGTCTGAAAAATTGTTTTCGCATCATAATACTCATTTTTGGAAACTGTGTAGATCGGTCCGATCAGATCGTCAATCGGAGTTTTGATGAAGCCACGGTGATAGGAATGAACCGAATGTTCATATGGACCTGGGCCCGCCCCAGGTCCATTGGGCCGGTCCAAGCCCATCACATGTTTACTTAAACTTGTCCTAGGGTTGATGTAAAAAACAACTAAGCATCCAAAACCCTAAGAGTAGCCGTCCCTCCCTCCACTCCTCTTCAGCCGCCGCCTTGCAGCCTTGCGCCGCCGCCCGCCGGCCGCTGCCCACCGTCACCTGATTCCTTTGTGGTTGGACTTGTTCCGATCACGTCGACGAGGAGATTCCGTTCGTGACAAATTTGTCAGCTCTTCTAGTGCAGACTGACGAAGGAGCCGTGTTCCCTGTCGTGGACCGGATTAGGAGATCTATCGCCGCCAACCTTGAAGTGCCAGTTTACCTGTGAAACTAGTCGGAGCGAGGCGCCTAGAAGCCAGCAATATATCTTCTTTAAAACATCCTATGTATGTTTTAATGCTTTGATTGTTATGTATTGAACGTTTCCGGTGCAAAATTTTGAAACTTCCGCTGCGCCCCGGGAACGGGATCTGGAACCGCCACTGCGCCAACACTTGGTATATTCTAAGACTCCTTTGGAGCACAAGGAGAACCTGAGAATTGTCCTTCAGACATTGAGAGACCAACAGTTGTATGCTAAATTCTCCAAGTGCGAGTTTTGGCTGGATCGCGTCGTTTTCTTGGGTCATGTTATTTCAGCCGAGGGTATTTCTGTGGATCCCAGTAAGGTTGATGCTGTTTTGAACTGGGAGCGTCCCAGGAATGTATCAGAGATTCGCAGTTTCTTGGGTCTGGCTGGCTATTACCATCGTTTTATTGAAGGATTTTCTATCATAGCAAAGCCGATGACTCAATTGACTCAGAAGGACAAGCGGTTTTTGTGGACTAAGCAATGCGAGAATGCGTTTCAATTGCTCAAGGAGAAGCTGACTACTGCACATGTGTTGGCTCTGCCGTCCGTATCAGGTGGTTTCGTTGTTTGTTCTGATGCTTCGCTCAATGGATTGGGCTGTGTTTTGATGCAGAAGGGTCGAGTCATTGCGTATGCCTCGCGGCAGTTGAAACCGCATCAGACTCGTTATCCAGTCCATGATTTGGAGCTAGCAGCCGTGGTCTTTGCGCTAAAGATCTGGCGTCATACCTGTATGGCGAGCAATCTGTGGTGTACTCGGACTACAAAAGTTTGCAGTATCTGTTTTTGTAGCCCAATTTGAATATGAGACAGCGTCGTTGGATGGAGCTGCTGAAGGACTTTGATTGCGAGATTAAGTATCAGCCTGGGAAATCAAACGTAGTGGCCGATTCTTTGAGCAGGAAGGCTAGTGAGATGCTTGCTTCGTTGTATATCTCTAAGGATCAGGAGCATCTTAACACTACTGGTTGAAGATTCAACCCGGCTGAGGATTGTGTCGTGGTTTCTTCTTTCCAAGTGGAGCCACAGAATGTTTTGACTATTCGAGCAGCTCAAAGGACTGATCCTTCCATCCACGAGTTGAAGTTAAAGGTCAGGGCTAGAGAACTTGAGGATTATTCCGTTTCTTCTGATGGTTGCTTGAGGTTTCGTGGCAGGCTGGTTGTGCCTAACCTCATTGATTTGAAGGAGGAGATCCTTTGGGAAGCGCACTGCAGTAGACATAGTGTTCATCCTGGTGCATGGAAGATGTACCATGCGTTGAAGCAGCACTTATGGTGGACTGGACTGAAGAGCGACGTTGTTGGATTCGTTTCTCGTTGTTTGAACTGTCAGATGGTAAAGGCCGAAAGGATGAGACCTGGTGGTCTGTTGCAGAGTTTGGAAGTGCCCCAATGGAATTGGGAGCACATAGAGATGGATTTCATGACGCATCTGCCTCGTACCAGCAGAGGATGCGATGCTATTTGGGTAGTTATCGACCGACTGTCGAAGTCTGCACATTTTATTCCCTACGGTATGACCTTTTATCTGAAGAAAATGGCGAAACCGTACGTGGATTTCGTGGTTAGACTGCACGGTGTGCCTGTTTCGATCGTTTCAGACCGAGATCCAAGGTTTACTTGACTGTCGAAGTCTGCACATTTTATTCCCTACGGTATGACCTTTTATCTGAAGAAAATGGCGAAACCGTACGTGGATTTCGTGGTTAGACTGCACGGTGTGCCTGTTTCGATCGTTTCAGACCGAGATCCAAGGTTTACTTCCAGGTTTTGGAAGAGTTTGCAAGCAGCTCTAGGTACCAGATTGGCTATGAGCACAGCGTATCACCCCCAGACAGATGGCCAATCTGAGCAAACTATCCAGACGTTGGAGGATATGCTACGAGCTATTGTGATGGATTTTGGTGGTATCTGGCAAGACGCGTTGTCTTTAGTGGAGTTTTCCTACAATAACAGCTATCAAGTGACGATTGGCATGGCTCCGTTTGAAGCATTGTATGGCAGGAAGTTCAGATCGCCGGTATGTTGGGAAGAAGTGTGGGAGAAGCAGCTATCTGCCCCAGAATTTCTGCAGCAAATGAAGGATCATATGGATCTAATTCGACAGCGGATGAAAGCTGCCCAGGATCGCCAAGCCAGTTATGCAAATAAGAGGCGTCGACCACTAGAGTTTGAGGTTGGTGATCAGGTACTTCTCAAAGTTTCTCCGTTTCCCAGTGTTATGCGCTTTGGACACAAGGGAAAATTAGCCCCTCGTTATGTCGGACCGTATGAAATTGTTGAGAGTATTGGCCCGTTAGCGTATCGGCTGTTGTTGCCTCCGGAATTATCTTCTCTACATGATGTCTTTCATGTTTCCATGTTGAGGAAGTACGAGCCAGATCCGTCTCATGTGCTCATAACTGACGAGGTTGAGCTAGATCAGACGTTGAGCTATCAGGAGTATCCATTGCAGATCCTTGGTAGAAAAGAGAAACAATTGAGGAATAAAACCATTCCGTTGGTGATGGTGCAATGGAGCAAGCATGGCAGGGAAGAAGCTAAGTATCCATTGCAGATCCTTAGGTAGAAAAGAGAAACAATTAGAGGAATAAACCATTCCGTTGGTGATGGTGCAATGGAGCAAGCATGGCAGGGAAGAAGCTACTTGGGAGCTGGAGGAAAAGATGCAGCACGAGTGGCCGCATCTGTTTGAGTAGCTGTTGTGCTAGATTCCCAGTAGTTGTAGTTTTGGTTGTATTTCTTTCCTAGTTGTTGTTATTTGCTTGATCAGTTATCTTGAACTCTTGGCCTTGTGTTAGGAGAATTTCTGTGTTGTATTTCAGAATTGTCGTTTGATTTCAAGGACGAAATCCTTTTTAGTGGGGGAGAAATGTGAGACCTGAAATTATAATAAAAATTAATTGTTGGATTAATCGGTTTTTGAGGAATTCTAGATGTTCAGATTTCAATTTGAAGGTTTCGTTTGCATTTTCGGGTCAGATTTCGCATATAGAGCAATTCTGGAAGTTTTCGTATTTTTGATTTTTGGGAAGAAATCTGATTTTGTGAGAAATCTGTATTGTTGGTGAGATCTGTCGGATTTCTTGAGAATCTGGTCGTAGCGCTTATTTGGTAGAGCAAGATCAATACGTCGTCGTTTCGTGAGGTCTGGATGTCGCGTAGTTAGGTGAGATCTGTTGCGCTTGTATTTAGAGATCTGCCCCGCGTGTTTTGTGTTGAGCGCAATACGATGTCGTTTAGATAAGTTGTTACGGCGCCTTTTTGGTGAACGCTTGCGGGAGAGATCTGTGGCCTAAGATTTGTGTTTAGCGTTAGCAATCAGATTTCACCTGTGGTGCTGTGCGACGTCGTTTTAGCGATTAGCGCGTTTGCTGATTGTTCAGATCTTAGTAGCGTTAGTTCCAGATTTCTCCAGCTTTTAACACTTTTGGTTTTCAGACCTCTCCGTGGTTTTGAGCGACGTCGTTTTAGGGTAAATCTCTTTAACCAGTTGTTGATTTTTTTTTGTTAGGCATCAGCTGTCGCAAGATTTCACACGGTGCTTGATCAGCCGTTGGGTTGTTCAGCTGTTGGTTGATTTTAGTGTCCAGCAGTAGGAATCTGTTGTAGCGCATATTCAGCCGTTGGGTTAGTGACCAGCTGTTGATTTATACAGCTGTTGATTTGGGAACATCTTTAGCGTCGTGTGTTTATGTCGGTGAATGTTTTAAACAGATTTCACGTGTGTATGGTGTGTCCTTCGTATTCATTAACCAGAGCCCATACTTAGAGAAATATTTCCCCGATTTCTTTTCTTCGCTCAAACCCTCGGGTACTGTTCACCGTGAGTTTCTCCGGCAATTTCCCGTCGTTTCTGACCACCTTTTTGGACGTTCAAGGTAGCGTTGGACTCCTGTTGAGAAGCTCTTTCATTCTATACCATTCTAGGAGGCTGTTGTTAGCTTGAAGTAATATCACGAAGTTGTTTACTTTGGTCGTGTGTTAGCTGTTCAGGTAGCCTTTCGAATTAGCGATAAGATCTTACCTTAGAGCTTTGTTATTGAGCTTCCTGTTGAGTAGAATGGTAGAGTAATTGCTGGTTGTAGTGTATAACTCCCAGCCGTAAGTTACTGTGAATTACCGTGACCTTCTGTGTAGCTTTTGAGATCTGTGCGTTGTGTGTTTAGCAGGTTTCAACCAGATCTCTCGGGTCCCTTGTTGTGGTAATTGTTGCACAGAATTAAGATACAGATTTGGAGCTTGTGAATCAGCAGGTTTATGGCTTGAGTGAATTGTACTTGCTGATATCGTGAGATGGTTGTGTATGTTTGCTGTTGTGGTTGTTGTTTTGCATATGAATTATGCTATTTGTTGCATACACGCATTATCATCTCATTTCAGCTATCACAGCCATTGCTTTGTTGTTGTTGCTCTGTTTTCTTACCAGGATGCGAGGGCGAGCGGTGATTCCGCACTCTCATCTCCCTGCTGAGATTTGTTAGCCCCTATGCGCCGAGTGGCTAACTACCACAGTTCATAGGTTGGGCAACGGCAGGTTGAGCTGTTGATGCATATGGTATTGGTGGGCGAGTAGGGGTGAGTGGGTAGCTCCCACATATCCTACACTCACCGTGGCCACACATATCTATTGCAGATTCCGTTGTGTTGTGCATTGAGTTATTTGGCTCCCTTCCTTGGTTGTAGCCTTCGGCTGTTGTTCCTGGTCTCATGCGTAGCATCTACATTTTATTCTTGCTGTTTACTGCTGTTTTGTAGTTGCTCTCCGTATTGGGGTTTGACCCCATGTCCCTATGGGGCTTGGTTTGTTTGTTTGCCTGTTGTTGTTTAGGTTTCCCAGGTTATTCAGCTGTTCGTGGTGCTGACCCAGCTAGGGGTGCCCCAGGAGGTGGATAGAGTATCCCAGTAGCATATAGCATATGTATATGTATCAGTACAAATAGCCAGGTAATGCCCTGTGCTTTTGTTGTAGTATGTTGTACTCAGTTGTGGTTGTTATCAGGTATTTGATACATGATTATGCTGTACCATTGGTTGTAGTGGTTTTGTTAAACTGGGATATCTATTTTGAGTATTGTCGTATTTTAAATTATATTGTTTTAAACCGTCAGGCCAAAAGAAAAAATTTTACCCGCTTTTTAGTAGCTTCCGCTTGTGTTTATGTGATTTTACTCTGTTGTGAGCACGAGGCCTGACACGAGGCCTGGCATTTTTGGTATCAGAGCTTAAGCTGGGATAAACTCGATTTATTTTGATCACACTTGAGTCTAGGCACACTGTTGCTTGTTGCATGTGCTTGACTATGTGATTTTATGTGCTATGTGATATATCTATTGTTGCTTGACCTTACCCTATTAGTGACTTCGTAGGTTCCGCCTAGACATAGGGGTAGAGGTAGAGGGCAGTTTCAGGAAGATTCGGAAGGTCAGAACGAGGAAGTGCAGCGCAGTGTTCCTCTTCGTGGATGCGATAGACAGGTTGAGATTGAGGTAGATGAGCTGGCAGCCCGTGTGGACGATATGGAACTGGTGATGGCGAGGTTTCAGCGTATGAATCCTCAGACGTTTAACAGTGATGAGCCTAGTTCCGATGCTGAGTCCTGGTTGCAGCATATTATCGGGTTGTTCGACCGTTTCGGGTATGATAATGAGCGTACGCTGAGTTTGGCTACGTTTCAAATGAGAAGAAGTGCCGAGCGTTGGTGGAGAGGTACTTCGAGGACTCTAGAGAAGACCGATGTAGGTATTTCGTGGAGTAGCTTTTGTACGGCCTTTCGTCAGGAGTACGTTCCGGAATCCTTTGTGAACGCCAGGGAGCGATAGTTTGATAACCTGGTGCAGGGATCTATGTCCGTGGGAGAGTATGCCCGGAGATTTTCTTCTCTTCTTGCGTATGTTCCGCACGTTTTTGGTCGAGAAAAGGCGAAGAGGAACAAGTTCTTGGAGGGGCTCAATGAGGAGTTGTATTCTTTTGTGTTGGCGGGTTCACCGGCGAGCTATGCGGAAGCGGTGGACAGGGCTATAGACATTGAGGAGAGACTGCAGAACCGTAGGTCTCGTGTTAGGCCTCATGTGGTGCAAGGTAACCGTCCCATGGTTCCGGGGGTGCACCCTTCCCAGTATGTGCAGTCGTCTCAGCCACCCCAGCAGCAAGTAGCCCAACAGTATGGACACCAGAGGTTTAGACCTCGTGGTCGTCAGTTCAAGAAGAAGTCTGGTTCTAGTTCTTCTGGCTCGGGTAGTTCTAGAAGTGGCAGTAGTTCCAAGGTTGAGTTTTGTGGCCAATGTGGAGGAAGGCATCCTACAGCGCAGTGTGTAGGTGTGCAAGGTACGTGTAACGTCTGTGGACAGTATGGGCACTTTGCTAGAGTGTGTCCTTTGTCTGGATCGCAGCATACCGTCGCCCCACCGCAGGGTCGAGGTGGATCGTCTAGAGGTTGTTCTTCTTTTCCGGTTCAGCAGCAAAGGTTTGGGGAGCCTCAGTTTAGGCCGTTTCAGCAGCCTGGTCCTTCGCGGTTTGGACAGTCTTCCCATCCTCAGTTTTCAGGACCTCAGGTTGCCAAGGTGAATGCCACGACTAGGGAGCAAGCAGAGGGCACGCCAGGCGGAGGATTGATCGCAGGTACTTGCTTTGTTTTTTATTTTCCTTCACGTGCGTTATTTGATACAGGAGCATCACATTCGTTTATTGTGGATGCATTTGTGGTTGAGCATGGTTTGCATACCACTACTTTGTGTGATGTTGTGTCTGTTGCGACTCCTGCCGGCGTGAGCCTGTATTCCCAAGAGATTTTGTTGAATGGCATTCTTAGGTTTGGTGAGAGTGTGTTGTTAGGCAACCTGATCAGGCTAATGATGTGGGATTTCGATTGTATAGTGGTAATGAACGTGTTGTCTAGCTATAGGGCCACGGTGGATTGTTTCCATGGCGTTGTGTGATTTAAGCCCCAGTCTGGCGAGAAATGGAATTTCTATGGCCATGATTCCCAGTCGAAGATTCCTTTAGTCTCTGCGATGGAGATGTTTAGCCTGTTGTCGTTAGAGAACGCTGGAATTATGATCTATGCCTTGGATGCGTCTTCTTCTTCGTGCGTAGAGCTTAGTGATGTCCCTGTTTTTCGCCATTTCCCGGATGTGTTTCCGGAGGAGATTTCTGGTTTTCCTCCGAAGAGGGAGATAGACTTTAGCATTGAGTTGGTACCTGGTACAGCTCCGATTTCGTGTGCTCCGTATCACTTAGCGCCTGCTGAGTTGAGGGAGCTTAAGGTTCAGCTTAGCAATTTGCTGGAGAAGGGATTCATTAGACCGAGCATGTCCCCATGGGGAGCGCATATTTTTTTTTTGAAGAATAAGGATGGGTCGATGAGGATGTGCATCGACTTTAGGTAGTTGAATAAGGCGACAATGGAGAATAAGTACCCTTTGCCGAGGATCGATGACTTGTTTGATCAGCTTCAGGGTTCGGCTGTGTTTTCTAAGATCGATCTACGTTCGGGGTACCATCAGTTGCGTATTCGAGAGCAAGATGTTGCGAAGACTGCATTTTGTACTAGTACAGGCATTATGAGTTTTTAGTTATGCCTTTTGGTTTGACAAATGCCCCTGCAGTTTTCATGGACTTGATGAATAGAGTCTTTAGAGAGTTCATTGACAGTTTGTGATTGTGTTTATCGGTGACATTTTGGTGTATTCTAAGACTCCGATGCAGCACAAAGAGCATGTGAAGTTGGTTCTTCAGACACTACGAGACTCGCAGCTGTATGCTAAGTTCTCCAAGTGCGAGTTTTGGTTAGACCGAGTTGTGTTTCTGGGTCATGTGATTTCGGTGGATGGTATTTCTGTGGATCCCAGTAAAGTAGAGGCCGTGGTTAAGTGGGAGCGTCCCAAGAATGCTTTTTGAGATTCGTAGTTTCTTGGGATTGGCTGGATATTAACGGCGCTTTATAGTAGGGATTCTCTGCATAGCTAAGCCAATGACGCAGTCGACTCAGAAAGACAAGAGGTTTGTTTGGACTGAGCAGTGTTAGAACAGTTTTCTGTTGCTCAAAGAGAAGCTGACTACTGCGCCTGTGTTAGCTTTGTCGTGTGGTCCAGGTGGCTTTGTAGTTTGTGCAGATGCTTCCTTGAATGGATTGGGTTGTGTGTTGATGCAGAATGGTCGAGTCATTGCGTATGCCTCTCGTCAATTGAAACCGCATGAGACTCGTTACCCAGTTCATGATTTGGAGTTGGCAGCAGTGGTTTTGCCTTGAAGATTTGACGCCACTACCTGTATGGTGAGCAGTTTGTGGTGTACTCCGACCACAAGAGCCTGCAGTATCTGTTTTCACAGTCAGATTTGAACATGAGACAGCGTAGATGGATGGAGCTGCTAAAGGATTTTGATTGTGAGATCCAACATCAGCCTGGGAAGATGAATGTAGTGTTGGCGCAGCGGCGGATCCGTATCCCGCCCCCGGGGCGCAGTGGAAAATTTCAAAATTTTGCACCGGGAACGGTCAATACATAATAATAATAACAATAAAACATACATAGGATGTTTGATTTGGTACCTTGCTGGCGTCTAGGCGCCTGGCTCCGACCGATTTCACGAGGAAATCGGCACCTCAATGGTTGGCGGTTGTCGTTCTCTGAATCCGGTCCACGACTGAAATCACGATCCCTTCGTCAGTCTGCACTAGAAATTTTACGAATCTTTCACGGACGGAATCTCCTCGTTGAGAAGGTCGGAACAAGTCCGACGGCGACGACAACGGACGGCGGCGGCGGAGCGCGACGGGCGGCGGCGCGTGAGGGGGGGCGGCGGCCGTGAGGAGAAATGGGAGAGGGAGGCGGCTAGCTCTAGGGTTTGGAGATGTAGAGTCGTTGTGTAGACAATGTAGCCCTAGGTCAAGTATTAATAGACTTGTGATGGGCTTGAACCGGCCCAATGGGCCTGGGTCAGGCCAAGTCCCGTATGAAAATTCAGTTCAACTGCATCACCGTGGCTCCATCATACTTCCGATCGACGATCAGATCGGACCGATATACACTGTGACGCCCGAACCCAACGGGGCCACGAGATTGGGGTGAATAAATTTTCGAATAAAAGAAGGGCTAAAAGATAATTCGCTATAGGGTGTATTTCCTATAACTTGAAAGAAAACTCGAAACACAAACCAGACATAGACAATTTACACTACTGTGGCGCCATCTGCTGGAAACAATGATTGCGGAAAACAAGTCTTATATATATATTGCAATTGCGATTACAACAATTGTCATTCTATATGAATATACAAAAGTTGTAACTGATCTAATACAGAAGCTACAAAAGATAAAACAACATTATACTAGACACGGATTACGTTGGCCCCTTGATAAACACAACCACCCAGCTGCTGGTTCAACTTTCACCTGCTGTTCTTCCATCAGTTGTCGCACCTGCACCATTTTAAAAGTTAGTGAGCCTAAGGGCTCAGCAAGTAAAACCTGGGTAATAACAATTCGAATATACAGGTGGACATCTGTTCAATACATATGTTAAGGAACTTCAATGAACAATATCATTTTCGTAAACAGTTAAATAAACATTCAATGGCAGAAACAGGGGATGATAGCCCAGATTCTGATTGTTAACATTTTCAATATCATTTTCAGTTGATCATGGCATATAAGTTCCTCATTGTCCAATTTTCACTTTGATCAAAATGTCTTCCGATATCAGTTTTAGCATATAGCTCATATGAAAGGGCAATCGACATTTAGACAACTGCTCACCCTTCTTCAATGGGTGACCGTCAACTATCTATTCCTAATCTAAAATAGCTTTTGTTCCTTAACAATCCTTTCTTTAAACATTCCTTGAAATTTCTGTAAATCATCGGGTTCCATCATTTTAAACATTTGCTTCCCATTTTAAAACTTTACTGAGAATCGAATTCAACCTCTGGGAACTTATCGTTAAAATGGAACTGGTTGAAAGAAAACCAGTCGCAAGGAATAGAAAACCAGTCGCAAGACAGGAATCCAGTCGCAAGGTCTTTTAAACAAATGTTAAGTGAAACGACGTCGTTAGCGCATAAACCAGTCGCAATGAACAGTGCAACCAGTCGCAGGATAAGAAAACGCTAACATACTGTTGGTCCGAAAAATAGGATAAAAAAGATAGCCAGCGCTGATTTGACAAACAGTAAAAATTTTGCGCTGCTAATACGGAGCTGCAATAGCTCGATGTTCTTGAACATTTAAAATCACACGAAGAAGAGCACCGGAGACAGATCTGGTATGATTTAAAAATCATGCGGAAAATACCAGAACTGAATCCTAATATTTTAAAACAACTCAAATAGATTTATGTACAACATAAATCTGTTCGAGACTTGCAAGTGCTAGTGTGCTGACTGTGTACGATGCTAAGCTGAAATACAAGCAAGTGCTGAATACTGTAAACGTGTGTTATGCGTGCTAAAATAATGCGAGTGCTGAAAGCTTTAAATAAATGGACCGATACACAGCAGATTTGTTTCTGGAAGTTCGGACCTCAATGTCCTACATCTCCCCTTCTTCCACCTCGGAAGGATCCACTAGAAGATTTGATCTTACAACTCGTGTACAGACCCGATCCCACAACCAACAGCTGTGAGAACTCCTAGACTTCACAAATGCACACCAGCCACAACTGTGTGACTAACTACATACACATGAGTTTTACGTCATCGTGCTTGGACGGGAACTGATGGAAACGTTTTGAGATTCATTCACCAAAGGATGTGAATGAATCTCTGTGTGTGAGATTGTTACAATGAAGCTCTCAACTCTCTGTTTCTCACACACTAGGGAAATGCTCCTAAACGAGCTAATACAGATTCAGCAGTCGACACAATAAGCTCCTCTCAAGAATGATTGTCGACTGCTTCATCTTCTTCTGTTCTTCCCTCTGTTGTTGTCTTCTATTAATTTTTCTCTTCTGTGCAACAACAACTCTTTCACCCAACCAGCTGCTTCTTCAATGGAGCTTCTCGAATATATATAGCCTCTGTTTGAATTTAGCCGTTAGATAGATTCCAAAACTGTTCTGCGCTTATCAAAGCCAAATTGTCGTCTTTCCATTTCAGTGCAACGCTCCTCTGTAAATTGTACTATTTCCCAGAATAGTACAAATCTTGTTCCCTTGAATTGAGGCAATTTGCACGACTCTATTTCAGCCATTGATTCTTTCCATCTTGAGCGTTGATTGCGTCTTGTCATTTTCGCCTTTTGAATTACGCTCAGCAGTTGACATAAAGCTCTTGTAAATCGTCAACTGCTTCGCTGCTGATTCATTCTTCAACTGCTTTGCGCTTCTGCTGAATCTTCAAATACTGCGACTGGAATCTTGCGTCTGGATTGTAGCTCTCCACTACATCTGCTTTCTTGCGACTGGATTCCATGTCGACTGGATACGCAAAACTTGCGACTGGATCCACTGTAGCTCGCGACTGGATCTTGCGTCTGGTTATCAACGCAAAGAGCATCTGCTGAATCTTTAGCGCAAGGGCAAAACGCTGTCGTATCAACTTATGTAAACGACATCGTTTTGCTATCGCTATCTCCAAATATCATCTGCTGGTGAACAGTAGCTTGCGACTGGATTCCCTCCTCTACGACGTCGCTTCTCCCTTGCGTCTGGATGTACAAGCTTCCTGCTGGTATCTTGCGACTGCTGGACTCAAACCATCTGCTGATTATGATGACGTCACCGATGACTTCATCAACGCTAAACCATCTGCTGATAGCTTCCTGCTGAATGATGACGTCACTGCTGATGTCATATTCGCTTAGCGCTCCAGCTGATCTTTATCGTTCCAGCTCCAGCTTGCGATTCTTCTTATCTTCTTGAATAGCGACTGTCAATAGATTCATCAACAGTACTTATAATCGCAACTGCTAACAGATTCGTCAACAGTACTTATAAACGCGACTGCTAACAGATTCGTCAACAGTACATATAATTGCGACTGGAATCTTCTTCTTCGAACTATTTCTCCAGCAGACTTCTTAATACATGTACCAGCTGGTTCATCTTTTCTCTTTAGCGCTTGCAGCTAGTTGTCATCGTTCCAGCTGATTTATTGTGCTCCAGCTGGTTCAACTTGGCCTTCGCCTGATTACGAACAGCTGATTCAACTTTGGACGTCTCCATTGCTAATCCAACTGCCGATTCGATGAACACCAAGCCAACTGCTGAATCTTTATATTGAATCATCGGCTGGACAGATTCTTCGACTGTTCATCATCTTCTTCGATAGCAAGAATCTGTACACTCAAGTAGAATTGTTAGAAACACAATAACAGGTTTTGTGTAATTCAAAACTTAATCAGGATCTGTCAAAACAGATCCATCACATACAGAACCAGTCGCAACTTGGAATATATGAATTAAGTGAAACGATGTCGTAGCGTGTCAACCAGTCGCAGGAATAATAAAATAAATATTTCAACTGCTGAATTCTAACAAAGGAATTGGAACTGCTGAATTAGTTCAATAGGAATGCACCTGCTGGTGTTAACAAAGAAATACACCTGCTGGTTTTAGCAAAAGAAATGCACCTGCTGGTGAACAGTGCACCAACTGGAATTTACGAAAGAAATACAACGACTGAAACATTTCAATAGGAATGCACCTGCTGATGTACAGTGCATCTGCTGATTTTATGAAAACAACGCAACTGCTGAATTATAACAAAGGAAATGCAGCTGCTGAATTTACGATAACAATGCAGCTGCTGATTTTCAACAAACAAGTGGAACTGCTGGAAATTTACTAGGAAATGCGTCTGCTGAATTTTTGGAAGACAACGCAACTGCTGAATTCTAACAAAGGAAATGCACCTGCTGGTTTTACGATAACAATGCAGCTGCTGATTTTCAACAAACAAGTGGAACTGCTGGAAATTTACTAGGAAATGCGTCT
>KV014901.1:170429-239318 GCA_001598015.1 Dorcoceras hygrometricum | reverse complement strand
GCTTGCTTCAGTTGTTCAAAGCTGGTTTGGCAGGTGGGGGTCCATTCAAATTTGCTTAATTTTCGAGTCAGCGATGTTAAGGGAACAGATATCCTTGAAAACCCCTTAATAAAACGCCTATAGTAACCAGCTAATCCCAGAAAGCTCCTAACCTCGGAAATAGTTGTTGGCACCGGCCAGTCGCGAACGGCTTCCACCTTCGCTGGGTCTACTTCCAATCCATCTTTGGATATGATATGCCCAAGAAATGAAACCTTCTCCAACCAAAAATCACACTTGCTATACTTGGCGAACAATTGTTTGTCTTTCAAAATCCGAAGCACTATCCTCAGGTGCTTAGCATTCTCAAATCTGCTCTTGTAGTATACCAAAATGTCGTCAATTAATACCACTACAAACTGATCTAAATATGGTTGGAAAACTCTGTTCATCAGGTCCATAAAAGCGGAGGGAGCGTTAGTAAGTCTGAAAGGCATTACCAAAAATTCGTAGTGGCCATAACGTGTTTTAAAGGCAGTTTTATAGATGTCTGCTGGTTTTATCTTCAATTGGTGGTAACCAGACCTTAAATCAATTTTAGAGAAAACTATCGATCCCTTCAACTGATCAAACAGGTCCTCAATTCTAGGAAAAGTATATTTATTCTTAATTGTCAACTTATTAAATTCTCTATAGTCTATACACAGCCTTAGACTCCCGTCCTTCTTCTTGACGAATAAAACAGGGGCTCCCCATGGTGATGTACTTGGTCAAATAAATCCTTTGTCCAGTTGCTCTTGAATTTGCTCCTTCAATTCTCTCATTCCTGATGGAGCCTTAAGAGCTGAAATAATTCGAGGGATTTTACACATCTTACTAGCTTCGAACGTGAACCAGTCTCCTCTTGGGGGTTTTACCACTACTGTTCTAAGCTTGAAATCTATCACGACCCCGTACTTGGTCAACAAATCCATTCCTAGAATCAGATCAAACTCAGGCATAGGTAAAACAATTAGGTCAGCAGTAACTAAATTTCCTTGAATCTTAAGTTCTAAGTTACGAAACAAATCATGAGATATCATCTCTTCTCCAGAGGGTACCGTCACGCAAAATCCCATAGTCAACTGGTCAGGTTTAACAGGTAATTTCTTAGCAAAGTCCGCTGCTATAAAGGAATGCGTCGCACCTGAATCTATTAGAGCTAGAGAGAGAATTCCAGCTATCAAAATCTTCCCCGTAGCCACTGTGGAATCTGGATTGGCTTGCTCGGTTGTCATGACATAAGCTCTGCTGGTCACCATCTGCTTTAATTTAGGACAGTCCCTAATAACATGTCCTGGCAATCCACATTTATAACAAACATTCTGTCCCTTTCGACATGGACCATGGTGGTTCTTCTGGCACTTGGGATACTGAGGCTTGTTTCCAACTGTTGAGACCGCGCTGATGGGTTGCACAACTAAAGGTTTCTGCTCCTGAGGCTTTTGTTCCTGCGACCTCTGCTGATTCTTGTATGGTTTCTTGGGTGGTCGCTATTCTTTTTGTTGGAAAGCCTGCCTCTTCAGTTGTCGTTATTCCATAACTGCTTTCCAATCCTGATCAGCTCTTAGAGCCTTGTCCACCGCTCCTCGATAATCTTTTGGTTCCACCAGTCTCACATCATGCCTGAGTGCTGGTTTCAATCCATCGACAAAGTGTCGTAATTTCTCCTTAGGATCAGCTCCGATCAATGGTACAAAATAACATCCACGTTCGAACTTTCGAACATATTCTTGGACAGTCATGTCCCCTTACTTGATCATCAAGAACTCTCTTTTTAATTCAGACCTCTTATCCTCTGTAAAATATTGTTCAAAGAACACTCGCTTGAATTCCTCCCATGGAAGATTTGTTACATCTACAGTAAGCTTTGCTTCTTTCCACCAGAGCATCGCATCATCTCTCAACATATAAATTGCACATCTGGATCTTTCTAAGTCAGGCGTCTAGAGATACTCAAATATCACTTCCATTGATTTAATCCAGCTTTCGGCGACAAACGGATCTGTTGTGCCGTTAAACTCCCTTGGCTTCTGTCTTCGAAATCGCTCTTGAGGGTCATCATTGTTAGGTCCTCTGCTGCTGGAGGATTTACCATTGCCTCTACCCTGCTGTTCTACCAGCATCCTTAGAAGCTGGGCAATACTAGCGTTACTATCAGGACTGGATTCATCTATTGGGATATTCCTCCCTCTTCCTCGGCCAGACATCTTAATCTATAGCCCGCAATCCACCACATAAGAACATCAGAACATGCAAGAATCAAAAATACATGCTCTAAAACATAAAAGAAACTCACTGCCCCGAAGAGACGGTCGATGAAATCTGTCCCAGCAAGAAGTGCGTGTGTTTATCTCTGGACCATTCTCTAATACCATGTTTGTGACGCCCCAATCCCCATGGGAGTCACGAGATCAAAGGAAAGGAAATAAAAGGAAAATAGAAGGGCTGAAAAGCAAATAGACCAAGCTGTATTGCCTTGCTCGTAAGAAAAAAAATCGAAATACAGTAATTGGCGCCATAAACTTCATTTCAATTTCCGAGTACAAAATGCGAAATCGCGATATTAAAACTACCGAACTCTATTTGAATTCATCTTTGTTGTAACAGATCTCAATACAGATTTGACTAAGATCAAAGACAACAAAATATCAAAATACAAAATGAACATCGCGGAAACGCAGGCCTTCGATAAACACTAACACGTCACTGCTAGTTCAAACTCCACCTCCCACCTGCTCCGGTGCCGACTCACCTGCACCAAGAAAGCTAGTGAGCCTAGGGGCTCAGCAAGCAAACTAAGGATAACAAACACAATGTGCAGATGTAAAACATAAGACATCATTTATTACACTTTTGTTCTGGAAGTAAATTCAAATTCCAGTGTTATCATTTTCGTTAAACTTATGGCTCAGAAGCTCTACTTAGGTCCCATTGCACTCGATCGAATGACTACTGATATCAGTTTCAATGTGGTGAAATCTCACCCAATATGAAGAGGCAACTGACCCTCTCGTCTGCTGCTCACCCTTCCCATATGAACCGTCTGTTATCTAAGCCATAAATTTATTAAATTGAATCTTTCTTCTTTAAAACACATATTGGGAGAACTTAAATCTTAGCATCGGGGTTCACTTCTTTTTTAAAACTCATACTTCCTTAAAAAATCGTTTTACTGAGCATCCAGCAGAGACATAGGAAATCAGCAGTTGGGATAAATTCAGTTGTTGGCAAGAAATCCAGCTGATGTGAACAGTAGATCAGTTGATGGGTATATATCGGTAGTCAACACAATTAATTGGGTCAACGGAGTAACAGTAGATCAACCAGTCGTTGGTTCAAGAACAACCAGTCGTTGGGTAAGGCGATCAGCAGGTGAAAGGAAACTAGACGATGGATATAAATCAGCAGTTAAGTACTTAAGGGTAAAGGAATCAGTCGCAAGCAAAAACTAGTCGCAAGCAACAGTAACCAGTCGCAAGCAACAGTAACCAGTCGCAAGCAAAACCAGTCGCAAGCATCAGTAACCAGTCGCAAAGCAAAACCAGTGGCAAGCAACAGTAACAAGTCGCAAGCAAAACCAGTCGCAAGCAACAGTAACCAGTCGCAACTGCTGAAATTTTGACAATAAATGCATCTGCTGATGAACAGTGAACTGCTGGAAATTTACTAGGAAATGCGTCTGCTGAATTTTTAGAAGACAACGCAACTGCTGAATTCTAACGAAGGAATGCAGCTGCTGAATTAGTTCAAAAGAAATGCACCTGCTGGTTTTCAAAAGAAATGCACCTGCTGGTTTTACGATAGCACTTGTAATATCGAAACAATGATCACGCTACCAGTCATCGCCTATTAAACCAGACTTTATACTGATTCAACTAGCAACTACCGATTACACGATCATCAATTCTCGATATTACAGCAAAAGGAAGAACATCAAAATCTCTATGAGTTGAAAAATCTGAATGCTCAGCGCTTTAAAATCAACTTCAACTTCGTAAATTACGTTTGAGTTCCAAACATAATCCACTGTGAACCCGAACATTAATCATACGCTAAAATATCAACAAAAACATGTGCAAAGGCTGATTTCAAATCTAGCTTAGGCAAGAATCACAAAATGAATCGAGAACAATACATAAGCTTTCATGGCGTATCAAGAATCTAATTTACTTGCCTTGATAAGAAGGAAATCACAAGATACAGCAGGCCACTAACAGAGAGTTTTCCCCAGCGCAGCAATGTGTTATCTATTTCTTTGATGCAAGAATGAACATTTTCTTGCAAATAATTGAACTTATGGTTCACAAGGACAGTGGCATGGGAGTCTGATTAGTAATAGGGGAAAAACACTCATTTAGGCATGGTAAACCAGGCGTACTTCAGAAAATTTTACTTAAAATTCCCTGTCAATGTTTTGATTTACAAATGTACTATACAAAATATGAAATTTAACCATTCTCCCATCCACAACCATTTTATTTGTAAAGTTTGAAAATTTCTTGGCTACGCTCGGGTGACCATCTGACAACTGATCGGGTCTCTGTTCTTTACAAAATTTAAGAAATGAGAAATCAGTCGCTCAAACAAGTAGCAAAAGCTGAAATCTTGAAATTAGAAATGGATCCTCAATATATAAAGATTACAATTTGTGGTCCTATGGATTTTGGGGCACTACATTGATAGTCCCAAATAGGATCAATGTGGTTCGAAACAGCTGCAAGAGTTCAGAACAGGGGGGGTTGAATGAACTCTTGGTATTTTAAATTTTTCGAAACCTTTTAAAAGTTTTACAAGCGCTGCTTAACTTAAATCCGAGTTACCAGATTTAAGTATCTCAGTTTAATCAAATCTCTCGGCCAACAAAATATGTGCGAAAAAAGGCCGATTAATTTGTGAATAGATAACACAATTAGTAAATGCGTAATGTAAAGAGTAAGGGTTCAGAGTTTGTTTGTGGAAGTTCGGATATAAATATCCTACGTCTCCCCTTCTTCCTTTTCAGGAAGGATTCACTAGAAGCTTTGATTTGTACAGGCCTTCTGCACACACCCAGTAACACAAGCCTCACTTGTATGAACTCCTAGCACCACTAACTCCACGAAGCAGTCGCAGCTGCTGTTTTACAACACTTGTATAATTTTCAAATGGCTTTTGATAGCGCGTTTGTTACAGACTCAATAAAATATATAACAGTGAAATGCACTATATGTGAGACTGTAAAATCTTCTGGTTTCAACAATGAAACTCGATTACAGAAATGTAACCAGAAGATAGACTCGAAGGTATATCAATGAATAGCAACGGTTGTGTTCTTCGAATCTTTGAGCTTTGAGAATAACTTCAATAGCTCAGAAAGCAATTTGGCAGAGCTTCAGCAAATAGTGAGAGCGAAGGATACTTCTTCAATTCAAATTGCTGGTATTTATAGTCTTCGCTCAACGGTATTTTGAATAGCTAAGGAAACAAAATCCTTTTTGATAATCTTGTAACCGTATACTCTGCTCCACTACAAGGTAAAATGCACACTGTCAGAGCAAATTTGTCGCCTTCCATATTTGTGCAATAACCGTGTAACAAACTCAATAAATATGTACTATTTACCCAGAATAGTACCGATGTTGTCTCCTCAATTCCAGGCAATTGTACGATTCTGTTGATCTTTTCCAATATGAGTATATGATCGTTTTGAATTTCTTTATATCTTGCGCCTGAAATTCCTTCATCGTCGTTAAGGATGTTGCGACTGGAATATGTGAAAGTATGCAACTGCTGATTGCCTTAACATGTGCGTTATTCCAACGACTGGATACATGCATAGCCCAACGACTGATTTCTAGCGTTAACCCAAACGCTGTCGTTTTACTTATTTAAACGACGTAGTTTTGCTATACGCAAACACCAAGTATCAGCGACTGGTTACACAAATCACTGTAGCTCCCGACTGGTTTATATATTCCATTGACTGATAATGCAATTTACTGTAGCTTGCGTCTGAGTGAATAATCTACTATAGCTTGCGACTGGATACGTAAACTCACGTCTGAATCTATGTACCCTGCGTCTGAAATTTCTTCACTGTAGCCAACGTCTGAATAAACAAATTACTGTAGCTTTCGTCTAGATATGCAACTCACTGTAGCTAGCATCTGAATTACCCAACGACTGGTTTACTGTAGCTCTCATATGGATTGCCTGTCGACTGAAAATTCAACTGAGAGAAATACCTTGCGTCTGAATAACCCATCGACTGAATGAAGACCAACTACTGAAACCCCGTAATCTCATCATCTGAATACACTTGTCGTCTGGATACTCAATCAACGTCCGAAAGTACAAATTTAACTTGACTTTTTGTTATCACCATAACTATAAATTTTATACTAACAGAGATGTTTAGTTTGATATGTGCAGATATAGACTTCCTTGTACAGCTTCGTGAGAAGGTAATAGTAGATGTTGTTTTGTTCTTTCATTCCTTCAGTTTAATTAAATTGGCAGATCTTGAGTTGGTGAAAGGTATTATTGCCAAAGAGAAACAGTTGTTAGCATGGGCAGAGACGGATTCATTAGAAACAGCTGTGAGGCGGCGGGAGTTTACAATTGCCAAATACAGATAGATGCTTCTGACGAAATTCTTGGAATCCCATCGCCAACACTTTCACGCTGGTCAGCCCTCGACAGCAACTGACCTTCAGATCATTGCTTTGCTCTCCAATGGTCATATCTTTGCAGTGGAGACACTACAAACACAGATGAGGATTTATGGGCTGAAGTGGGAACGCATTTGCAGTTCAATATTGTTTGAGGGAGAAAACAGAGATCGTGTTGCAGTGATTGCATGTCAGGCCTCGTGCTCACAACAAAGTAAAATCACATAAACACAAGCGGGGGACATCCTACCCGCGGTGATACCAGTGCATATAAATAATATACATAACTGGGACACTCTAACCACCTCCTGGGGCACCTCCAGTTGGATTAAACCCACGACAGCTGCAAAACCTGGATTCCCTGAAAACAACAAGCAACTAAACAACCAAGCCCCAGAGGGACATGGGGTCAAACCCCAGTAGGGAGAGCAACTATAAAACAGCAGTAAACAGCAAGAATAAAATGCAGATGCTATGCATGAGACCAGGGACAACAGCCGAAGGCAACAACCAAGGAAGGGAGCCAAAGAACTCAATGCACAGCTCAACGGAATCTGCAATATATATGTGTGGCCACGGTGAGTGTAGGACATGTGGGAGCTACCCACTCACCCCTAATCGCCCACCAATACCAGATGCATTAACAGCTCAACCTGCCGTTGCCCAACCTATGAACTGTGGTTGTAAACCACTCGGCGTATAGGGGCTAAAAAATCCCAGTAGGGAGATGAGAGTGCCGAATCACCGCTCGCTCTCGCATCCTGGTAAGAAAACAGAGAAACAACAACGAAACAACGGCTGCAATAGCTGAAATGAGATGATAATGAGTGTATGCAACAACTAGCAAATCTCATATGCAAAACAGCAATCACAAAAGTAAACATACACAACCATCTCACGATATCAGCAACTACAATTCACTCAAGCCATAAACCTGCTGATTCACAAGCTCCAAATCCGTACCTTAATTCTGAGCACAATTACCACAACAAGGGACCCGGGAGATCTGGTTGAAACCTGCTAAACACACAACTCACAGATCTCAAAAGCTACTCAGAAGGTCACGATAATTCACAGTAACTTACGGCTGGGAGTTACACACTACAACCAGAAATTATTCAATCATTCTACTCAACAGGAATCTCAATAACAAAGCTCTAAGGTAAGATCTTATCGTTAATTCGAAAGGCTACCTGAATAGAGAACACACGGCAGAAGTAAATAGCTTCGCGATCTTACTACCAGCTAACAACAGCCTCCGAGAATGGTAATGAATGAAAGAGCTTCACGAGAGGAGTCCAGCGCTACCTCAAACGTACTAAGCAGTGACCGGAAACGACGGGAATTGCCGGAGAAATGCTACGATGAACAGTGTTCTAGGGTTCGAAGCAACGAACAACAATCGGGAGAATATATCGCTAAGTATGGAATCTGTTAATCAAATCGAAGATCAAGTCTTCTCATATATATACACTTCTCACCAGCTGACAGCAGCAAGAACAACTCCACCGACAAAACCAGTCGACAATGCTGAGAACCCAACCAGCAGGCATTGCTGTTAACACAACCAGCAATCGTAAAATAAACCAACAGCTGAATCCTTCGAACAACTCTAAACAAAACGATGTCGCATCAACTTAACCAAATGACGTCGCATAGAACACGTCATCATATCTGTCGACAGCTGATCACCTAAAGCAGCAACTGGATAAAATAACGCAACAGATTCCTCAACAGAAAACGTATAACGCGACCACCAGCTGATACCCAAAACACTGTGTTTCAACTAAATGCAAACGGTGTCGCATAACCCAACAGCTGATCACTACTAGAGGAAACACACCAACTGCTGAATTCCCAAAACGATGTAGTTTCACCCAACGGCTGGTCTCTACTAAGAAACGCGCTAACAAACCACCAGCTGGTTCCTATTCACCAAGACATCGTCGTTTCAAGGTTCTATAACGCTGTCTGCTAATTCTTGCGACTAAAACACCAACGTCTGAAATCCACGTTAGCGTTGCCGCTGCTTCCTGCCACCTCAACATTGCTGCTGATATAATATGCGTTCAACAGATCTCACCAAAAATTCAGATTTCAAACTCGAAAATTCCAAAATTTCTAGAATTGCTCAAATTATGATTTCTGACCCGTAAAAAACAAACGAAACCTTCAATAAGAAATCTGAACTACCAGAAAGCTCAAAAAACGTTCAACAGATCTCACCAAAAATTCAGATTTCAAACTCGAAAATTCCAAAATTTCTAGAATTGCTCAAATTATGATTTCTGACCCGAAAAAACAAACGAAACCTTCAATAAGAAATCTGAACTACCAGAAAGCTCAAAAAATCCGATTTATCCAACGATTAATCCTCTATTACATTTCCAGGTCTCACATTTCTCCCCCACTAAAAAGGATTTCGTCCTAGAAATCAAACAACAATTCCGGAAATTACAATACAACACAGAGAGCCAAAACCGAAAATCGCCCAACACATGGCCAAGAGTTCAAGATAACTGAGCAAACAATTAACAACAACTAGGGAAAATAACAACCAGAAGCTACTAACTACTGGAAATTTAGCACCACAGCTACTCAAACAGATGCGGCCACTCGTGCTGCATCTTTTCTTCCAGATCCCAAGTAGCTTCTTCCCTACCATGTTTGCTCCATTGCACCATCACCAACGGAATGGTCTTATTCCTCAATTGTTTCTATTTTCTTCCTAGGATCTGCAAGGGATATTCCTGATAGCTCAACGTCTGATCTAGCTCGACCTCGTCAGTTCTCAGCACATGAGACGGATCTGGCTCGTACTTCCTCAACATGGAAACATGAAAAACATCATGTAGTGAAGATAATTCCGGAGGCAATAACAGCCGATACGCTAAAGAGCCAATCCTCTCAACAATTTCATACGGTCCGACGTAACGAGGGGCTAACTTCCCTTGTGTCCAAAGCGCATAACACTGCGAAATTGAGAAACCTTGAGAAATACTTGATCACCAACCTGAAATTCTAGAGGTCGACGCCTCTTATTCGCATAACTGGCTTGGCGATCCTGGGTAGATTTCATCCGCTGTCGAATTAGATCAACATGATCCTTCATTTGCTTCACAAAGTCTGGGGTAGATAGCTGCTTCTCCCCCACTTCTTCCCAACATACCGACGGTCTGCACTTCCTGCCAATCGTCACCTGATAGCTGTTATTGTAGGAAAACTCTACCAAAGACAACGCGTCTTGCCAGCTACCTCCGAAATCCAACACAACAGCTCGTAACATATCCTCCAACGTCTGGATAGTTCTCTCAGATTGTCCATATGTCTGGGGGTGATACGCGGTACTCATAGCCAATCTGGTACCCAAAGCTGCTTGCAAACTCTTCCAAAACCTGGAAGTAAACCTTGGATCTCGGTCTGAGACGATCGAAACAGGCACACCGTGAAGTCTAACCATGAAATCGACGTACAGTTTTGCCATTTTCTTCAGAGAAAAGGTCATACCATAGGGAATAAAATGTGCAGACTTCGACAAACGGTCAATAACAACCCAAATAGCATCGCATCCTCTGTTGGTACAAGCCAGATGCGTCACGAAATCCATCGCTATGTGCTCAAAATTCCATTGGGGCACTTCCAAACTCTGCAACAGACCACCAGGTCTCATCCTTTCGGCCTTTAGCATCTGACAGTTCAAACAACGAGCGACAAAACCAGCAACGTCGCTCTTCAGGCCAACCCACCAGAAGTGCGGCTTCAACGCATGGTACATCTTCCGTGCACCAGGATGAACACAATGTCTGCTGCAGAGCGTTTCCCGAAGGATCTCCTCCTTCAAATCAATGAGGTTAGGCACAACCAGCCTGCCACAAACCCTCAAGCAACCATCAGAAGAAACGGAATAATCTTCAAGTTCTCCAGCCCTGACCTTTAACTTCAACTCGTGGATGGAAGTATCAGTCCTTTGAGCTACTCGTATACTCGAAAGAAATCTGTGGCTCCACTTGGAAGGAGAAACCACAACACAACCCTCACCCGGGTAGAATCTCCAACCAGTATTATTAAGATGGTCCTGTATCAGTCCTTTGAGCTACTCGTATACTCGAAAGAAATCTGTGGCTCCACTTGGAAGGAAGAAACCACAACACAACCCTCACCCGGGTAGAATCTCCAACCAGTATTATTAAGATGGTCCTGATCCTTAGAGATATACAACGAAGCAAGCATCTCACTAGCCTTCCTGCTCAAAGCATCGGCCACTACGTTCGATTTCCCAGGCTGATACTTAATCTCGCAATCAAAGTCCTTTAGCAGCTCCATCCAACGACAGTCTCATATTTAAGTCAGGCTGCAAGAACAGATACTGCAAACTTTTGTGGTCCGAGTACACCACAAATTGCTCGCCATACAGGTAATGACGCCAGATCTTCAACGCAAAGACCACGGTTGCTAGCTCCAAATAATGGACTGGATAACGAGTCTCATGCGGTTTCAACTTCCGCGAGGCATACGCAATGACTCGACCATTCTGCATCAAAACGCAGCCCAATCCATTGAGCGAAGCATCAGAACAAACAACGAAACCACCTGATCCGGACGGCAGAGCCAACACAGGTGCAGTAGTCAGTTTCTCCTTGAGCAATTGAATTGCATTCTCACATTGCTCATTCCACACAAACCGCTTGTCCTTTTGAGTCAGTTGAGTCATCGGCTTTGCTATGCTAGAAAATCCTTCGATGAAACGACGATAATAGCCAGCCAGACCCAAGAAACTGCGAATCTTGGATACATTCCTGGGACGCTCCCAATTCAAAACAACGTCAACCTTACTGGGATCCACCGAAATCCCCTCGGCTGAAATAACATGTCCCAAGAATACGACGCGATCCAGCCAAAACGCGCACTTGGAGAATTTAGCATACAACTGCTGGTCTCTCAACGTCTGAAGGACAATTCTCAGGTGCTCCTTATGCTCCAAAGGAGTCTTAGAATATAACAAGATGTCATCAATGAACACAATTACAAACTGATCTATGAACTCTCTGAAGACCCGGTTCATCAGATCCATAAATACTGCAGGCGTGTTGGTCAACCCAAACGGCATAACCAGGACCTCGAAGTGTCCGTACCTCGTACGAAAAGCAGTCTTTGTGACATCCTGATCACTTACCCTCAGCTGATGGTACCCTGAACGCAAGTCAATCTTCGAATACACCGTAGAACCTTTCAGCTGATCAAACAGATCATCGATCCTGGGTAAAGGGTAATTGTTCTTGACAGTCGCTTTATTCAACTGGCAGAAATCAATGCACATCTGCATTGAGCCATCCTTCTTCACAAACAAAATGGGTGCTCCCCACGGCGACATGCTAGGTCGGATGAAACCTTTCTCCAGCAAATCATCCAACTGCACCTTGAGTTCTCTCAACTCCACAGGCGCCAAACGATACGGGGCACGAGAAATCAGAGCTGTTCCAGGCACCATATCAATGCTGAAGTCAATCTCTTGCCTCGGAGGAAAACCAGGAATCTCCTCCGGAAAGACATCGGGAAAATGTCGCACCACGGGAACGTCGCTGAGCAGCACACAGGAAGAAGAAGACGCATCCAAAGCGTAGATAATGAAACCAGCATTCCCTAAGGACAACAAACTGAAAATCTCCATCGCTGAGACTAACAGGATCTTCGATCGAGAATCCTGGCCGTAGAAGTCCCACTTCTCACCAGACAAAGGCCTAAAACGAACAATCCCATGGAAGCAATCCACGGAGGCCCAATAGTTAGACAACACGTCCATCACAACAATGCAATCGAATACCCACAACATCAGACGGATCAGATTCGCCACCAACACCTGCTCTCCAAATCTCAAAACGCCATCTAAAAAAACCTCCTGGAAAAACATGCTCACACCGCCCGGGATAGAAACAGACACGACATCGCACAAAGAAATGGTATGCAAACCATGCTCAATGACACAAGAATCAGAGATAAAAGAAAGCGATGCACCGGTGTCAAACAACACACACGTAGGAAAATCGAAAACAAGACATGTACCTCCAATCACCCTACTCGGTGTCTCCTCTTCCTGCTCCCTAGTAATGGCGTTGGCCTGAGCATGCTGGGGTCCAGAATAGAACGGCTGAGACGACTGCCCAAATCGCGATGGACTAGGCTACTGGAACGGCCTGAACTGAGTCTCACCAATCCTGAGCGGCCGAAACTGAGGGGAACGACCCCTAGACTGTCCTCCACGACCCTGAGACGGGGCTGCGGCCTGCTGTGATCCAGCTGACGGACACACCCTAGCGAAGTGCCCAAACTAACCACATATATGGCAAGATCCCTGAACACCGACACACTGGGTCAAAGGATGCTTGCCACCACAATAACCACAAAACTCAGCCCGAGAACCGCTGCTACTCGAGCTACCTGAACCAGAAGAGCCCGAACTAGACTTCTTCTTGAAATGTTGACCGTAGGGTTGGAACCTCTGACGGCCAGACTGCTGCGCCACCTGCGGCTACTACTGCTGCTGGGGCTGATGGGCTGACTGGGAAGACTGCGCTCCCTGAACAGCAAGATGACCACCCTGCGCTACCTGCTGTCTACGAGAGCGACGACTCCTCAAATCCTCCTCAATATCGATAGCATTATTAACTGCTTCAGCATAAGTCTTTGGTTTGCTTGTCAGCACCATCTGATACAATTCCTCGTTCAAACCCTCTAAGAATCTGGTCCTTTTGTCCCTCTCCCGGTCAGAAACATGAGGGACGTACGCCAACAAAAAAGAAAACATCCTAGCATACTCTCGAACAGACATCGTGCCCTGCTCCAAGTGATCAAACTCCCGCTCACGGGCGTTCACGTAAGACTCAGGAAAATACTCCTGCCTAAAAGTCTCGCAAAAGCTGTCCCATGTAATCCCCAACGCCGGTCTCCAACAAAGTACTAGAAGCACCTCGCCACCAGCGCTCTGCACCCTTCCTAAGATGGAGTGTCACCAAACTCAACCGAAACTCGTTGTCATACTGGACACGATCGAAAAGACCAGTGATATTCCGAAGCCACGAATCTGCATCCTCGCTCGACTCGTCGCCATTAAAGACCTGAGGGTTCATCCTCTGAAACCTCGCTATCACAACGTCCATCCTCTCTATAGGGGTAGGCAAGTCACCAACTTCCTCCTCCTCATCATGCCTACTACGAGTACGACTAGGAGCACTACGTCGATCTTCGTTATATCCTGCCGATTCCTCAAATTGCCCCCTACCTCTGCCATGACGTCTAGGCGGCATCTATGAATACACTCAACAGGATAAGCAACACAGAATGAGAACAACATAGATATCACAACAATATGCATCACATAATCACATAGGTCAAGAACATGCAACACGCGACACTGTGCCTAGACTCAAGTGTGATCAAAGAAATCGAGCTTATCCCAGCTTAAGCTCTGATACCAAAAATGTCAGGCCTCGTGCTCACAACAGAGTAAAATCACATAAACACAAGCGGAATCTACTAAAAAGCGGGTAAAATTTTTGCTTGGCCTGACGGTTTAAAACATTATAATTTAAAATACGACAATACTCAAAATAGATATCCCAGCTAGCAAAAACCATCCAAACAAAGGCTACAACAAACAACAAGGCAGCACAGAAAATGGTATCCCCTGGCTATCAGCCAGCTGTAATAAACTAAGCATCACCCCGGGACATCCCACCCACGGTGATACCAGTGCATATAAAAAATATACATAAATGGGACACTCTAACCACCTCCTGGGGCACCTCCAGCTGGGTGAAAATCCACGACCAGCTGTAAAACCTGGATTCCCTGAAAACAACACAGACAACAAAACAACCAAGCCCTAGAGGGACATGGGGTCAAACCCCAGTACGAATAGCAACCACAAAAACAACAGTAAACAGCAAGAATAAAATGCAGATGCTATGCATGAGACCAGGGACAACAGCCGAAGGATACAACCAAGGAAGGGAGCCAAAGAACTCAATGCAAAGCTCAACGGAATCTGCAATAGATATGTGTGGCCACTGTGAGTGTAGGACATGTGGGAGCTACCCACTCACCCCTACTCGCCCACCAATACCAGAATCATCAACAGCTCAACCTGTCGTTGCCCAACCTATGAACTGTGGTTGTAAACCACTCGGCGCATAGGGGCTAACAAATCCCAGTAGGGAGATGAGAGTGCCGAATCACCGCTCGCTCTCGCATCCTGGTAAGAAAACAGAGAAACAACAACGAAACAACGGCTGCAATAGCTTAAATGAGATGATAATGCGTGTATGCAACAACTAGCAAAACTCATATGCAAAACAGCAATCACAACAGTAAACTTACACAACCATCTCACGATATCAGCAACTACAATTCACTCAAGCCAAAACCTGCTGATTGACAAGCTCCAAATCCATACCTTAATTCTGAGCACAACTACCACAACAAGGGACCCGAGAGATCTATATCAGCAACTACAATTCACTCAAGCCAAAACCTGCTGATTGACAAGCTCCAAATCCATACCTTAATTCTGAGCACAACACCACAACAAGGGACCCGAGAGATCTGGTTGAAACCTGCTAAACACACAACGCACAGATCTCAAAAGCTACTCATAAGGTCACGATAATTCACAGTAACTTACGACTGGGAGTTACACACTATAACCAGAAATTATTCAATCATTCTACTCAACAGTAATCTCAATAACAAAGCTCTAAGGTAAGATCTTATCGCTAATTCGAAAGGCTACCTGAATATAGAACACACGGCAGAAGTAAATAACTTTGCGATCTTACTACCAGCTAACAACAGCCTCCGAGAATGGTATAGAATGAAAGAGCTTCACGAGAGGAGTCCAGCGCTACCTCAAACGTACTAAGCAGTGACCGAAAACGACGGGAATTGCCGGAGAAATGCTACGATGAACAGTGTTCTAGGGTTCGAAGCAACGAACAACAATCGGGAGAATATATCGCTAAGTATGGAATCTGTTAATCAAATCGAAGATCAAGTCTTCTCATATATATACACTTCTCACCAGCTGACAGCAGCAAGAACAACTCCACCGACAAAACCAGTCGACAATGCTGAGAACCCAACCAGCAGGCATTGCTGTTAACACAACCAGCAATCATAAAATAAACCAACAGCTGAATCCTTCGAACAACGCTAAACAAAACGGTGTCGCATCAACTTAACCAAATGACTTCGCATAGAAAACGTCATCATATCTGTCGACAGCTGATCACCTAAACCAGCAACTGGATAAAATAACGCAACAGATTCCTCAACAGCAAACGTGTAACGCGACCACCAGCTGATGCCCAAAACGCTGCGTTTCAACTAAATGCAAACGACGTCGCATAACCCAACAGCTGATCGCTACTAGAGGAAACACACCAACTTCGGAATTCCTAAAACGACGTAGTTTCACCCAACGGCTGGTCGCTACTAAGAAACGCGCTAACAAACCACCAGCTGGTTCCTATTCACCAAGACGTCGTCGTTTCAGGGTTCTATAACGCTGTATGCTGATTCTTGCGACTAAAACACCAATGTCTGAAATCCACGTCAGTGTTGCCACTGCTTCCTGCCACCTAAACATTGCTGCTGATATAATACGCGTTCAACAGATCTCACCAAAAATCAGATTTCAAACTCGAAAATTCCAAAATTTCCAGAATTGCTCTAATTGTGATTTCTGACCCAAAAATACAAACGAAACCTTCAATAAGAAATCTGAACCACCAGAAATCTCATAAAATCCGATTAATCCTCTATTACATTTCCAGGTCTCACATTGCACGATCAAATACTTTCACCAGCTCTCTATGCTGGCTTCGAACCAAAACCCTGGTTGATGGGTCTTGGGTTATTCAAGAAGCCAATGACTTATGGCAGCGTCTGCCCAAGAAAACTGTCCCTATAATGATCGAATTGTCACCACAACGGCAATTCGATGATACTCTTGCCCCCGTGAGTGAATTTTTCAAAGTGTTTCACAAACAATGGGCTGATGTTTGTATAGAAGTTGTACAGTTTTCTACAGTTGGTAGCTTGCAACCAGTTGGATCACACAATTTTTTCAGAGATATAGTCGCCGTCAGTACTATGATAGATATCGCCGTAGATGCCTTAGATTTTGTTGGTGTTTTTTGCAGAGGTACAAATGTACATATTGTTCTCTCAGATTCGAGCTCTTCCAGTTCTGGGTCCCATCATCCAGATCCTGCCGTTTTTGCTAGTATCTCTCAGCATCTCCTGGATACAGATTTGACTTCACCAAATCCCAGTACTACGGATTCTCGTATTTTCTTCACTACAGATGACACTCCCATGGTTGTCGACAAGATTTTGATTCCTATTGCAATTACCCCGCAGGATTTCACAGAACCATTGGCACAGCTCCGCGCTTTAGTCAATCAGATTTCAACTGAGCGTTTGCAGATGAGAAATGACTCCGAAAAACTCAAGGATCTGTTTTTAATGGAAATACGGAGCCTTGAGAAGAAGGTTACTGATATGTTGGTACAACAGGACAGCCTCTATAGAGGTCTGTTCAACAATATGCGACAGGAAATTCAGATTCAGAAGTCCGCTCTGTCGCTGGACATTTTGTCTTCTCAACGGAAGCTCATCACTCAGCAGGCTGCCATTGCCACATGCCTAGATGATATTTGAAAGGATGTTGATGAAACTAAAACTGCCCTCTCGAAAGCTATATTGGAATTCCATGCGCAAGCACAGGAAAATTATAATAACCTTTCCTCTCAGTTGGGTGAACTTGTTGCCTACATCAACCGATGTGGTAATGACAAAAAAGGGGAAGGTGGGAGTAGCAGCCACGAAATACAGCCTCCTTCGGGTGATCGTGGAGGCAGACCTGGTTCTGGCAGTGGAGACAGTAGGAGCGGTTCTTCAGGTAGAAGATTCTATAGAAGTAGTAGATACAGAGAGTCAGGAAGAGATGGATACTGGCTAGGGGAGAAATAGATTTATTTTCAGTACCTTGTACAAATCTTTTGTACTTTGCTTCATGTTGAATATATTGCAGACTTGAAGAGATCTACTTTTGTTTCTTTAATTCAAAGGCTGCTAAGTTTTGTCATCACCAAAAAGGGGAAAATTGTTAAGATAAAATTTATAAGTTTTGGTGATAACAAAAACGAAATAACAACTGATATTTTGTAATCTGATTTGGATAGTCATCGTGGTTAACAGCTGTGGCTCAGAAGCGAAACCCTTGGAACAGTGTACTCAGATATTAGGTTGAAAGTTTTATTTCAGAGTCTATCAGATTTGATTCTTCAGTAAAGAAATGCTCAGATATGAGTTATCGATATAAGTCTTCAGGAAGCCTATCAGATTTGATTATTCATAAATATTTCAGTTGTCGACAAACATTCAGATTTGAGGGTCTTCATAAGTGATTAAGAGGCTACAGTAACAGAACCAGGTATGTCGTTAAGAATTATACAGATTTGAGTTAAGCATATCAGATGTGAATAGACGATACAGGATTCTTCAGACTTGGAGTTGAAAGTATCACAAGAAGCAGTAGAGCTTTCAGATTTGACAGAGTGATAGTAGGAAAATATATCAGATGTGGTAACTCTGCGTAAGAATATTTTTCTTGGCCACATAAAAGGAAAGAAAGCAGCATTCAGATGTGAAGTGCTACAACAGATGTGAGTTTCAAATCTCTTCAGCTGTCTTTAGTCGATTGAATAAAATTACAACGATCAAAATGGAATTAAGGAAACAGGATCAATGCTATCTTGAGAAAGCCACGCATTACGCATAATAATTGATACGCTGGCTACTCTATTTGGCAATTAAAGTCAATCAAACTTTGACAGTGCAGTTTACCTTGTGCATAGCGCTAATGGAGATTCGAAGAAGATATGCAGAAGGATTCAAACTACTGATCATTGAGAGTGAAGAGTATAAATAGTTGAAGTCTTCAAACGAAGAATATAGTCGTGAATCTTAAATATCTAGCTCAAAGCTTATTCTACATATTAAAAAAGCTCTCAACTTCTTGGATACTTCAAGCATAAAAATATTCAAAATCCCAGCTGTCAAAATCTAGAAAAACATTCCAGTTCTCTTTATTGTTTTATCTTTGAGATAATTACAGTACTCAAAATATTGTATTCATTGCATTTTAGATTGAGTCTGTAACGAACTCTCTGTTCCAAGCAGTTCGAAAAATCAAAGTTGTTTGTGATTCCGCAGTTGCATCTGCGTAAGTTGGTGATTGCTAGGAGTTCACTTGGAGCGAGGCTCGGTGACAGGATGTAGACAGAAGCTGTGTGCATCAAATTCTTCTAGTGGAACCTTCCTGCAAAGGAAGAAGAGGAGACGTAGGATTTGATATCCGAACTTCCAGAAACAAATCTATGATCCTTATACTTTTATTTATCGCATTTATTTACTTATATGTTCACTGGTTAATCGACTTATTTCCGCACACTTTCTGTTAGTCGAGAGATTAGACCTGAAACTGAGATACCTTAGATTTGGTAACATAAATCTGAGTTGAGCAAGCCGCTTGCAAAACTATTTTTAAAGGGTTTCGAAAATTTAAAATACCAAGGAGTTCATTCAACCTCCCCCCCCCCAACTTCTGAACTCCCAGAGCTGTTTTCGATCCACATTGATCCTATCAATATTAATGGTGATTTATTCTGAAATTTGTGTTTCTTAAGTTTTGATAATTTCAGGTAAATATCCGGTGATGGGCCACGAAGGGATGATCAGGGACGATGGAGACGACTTTAAATTGTTCAACATTTATTTTAAAGATTTTATCAAACCAAAATATTTTCACTATTGATAAATGTAATGTTTTGGATAGTGGATAGGCAAAAATCCAATTTTTTAGCGCTACGTCCATTTAGCCGATTTTCCTTGCAATTGAGTGGGTGAGATTTTTATACAAAGTTTCCAATTCATTAGGCCAGAAAATGAATTAATTTTGTGAGTATGATTAATATTTAAGTTGGGATTGTAATTGGGCAATTAAACTATTAATTAGTGGGCCTAATTAGATCCTAAAAGTCTATTAGCTACCTTAGCCCTTGGAAGACACTTCATGCACGCCTCCATCAGATTATTTACCTCTTAGTGGCTGATTTTCTCCCATAAATATACCTAAGTGTGGCCGTGAAACTCCAAGGAGCAAGCTTGTAGGAAATTCGTCTCCCGATTCATTCTAACGCCTTCGGTAACGTATATTCACATACTTTACAACAAAAGACAAGTTTTAAATCTTCCTTGCTGCCACTTTCAGATTATATTGTGTGTGTTCTGAATCATTTGATGCATGGAAATAGTATTTTTAATGGCTGTACATTTGCATGAAGATTTGGAGTATTTTATTTATGTTCTTTACTTGTCGCCTTCATGTGTTGATGGTCCGTCAGGGCTTCTGTCCGACCCTAGATCAAACAGGAACCTTGTTTGGGTTATAAGTCACGTCTAGATGGTCACATGTGTCTGGTATGAGGTTGGTTTGAGGTTAGATTAAGTCTGGACGAAAGAGGGTAGTCGATTGGTACAACGTGGCCGAGGGTGAAGGGTCGGCTTGGATTAATCTTTGTGAGGGGGCCTTGGTACGTCCAGGGGTCTCGGATAGGGTCTGAACCATGAGTTAAGGAAGCCACCTAGGTCTATTTCATGGCTGGTCGATGGAGGTTGAGGGCAGATTAGAGTTCGAGGGCGGGAAGTGTCGTTCAAGAGAGTGGGGTGTGAGTCTTGTTCTTGGTTCGTCAAGGTGATGAGTGGGCTGTCATGGCTAGACTTGGAGGGATGTTCCAGGACTTGGGGCGTGGCTTATAGGGTCCTTAAGAGGTCAGGTTGTGATCTTGGTGGATTGAATAGGAAATGGAGTCGCGAGGGAGGGGCAACGCGCGTACAATCCCATCGGGTGAGCGGAGGCGAGACTAGGAGGTAGTAGGGTTGTGTTGTGCGCCTTTGTGCAATTGTCCAGTACTTTGTTTCATGGTTCTATAGGTCCTAAACCATTTAAGGATAGATCCTAAGATGATTTCATGGGCTTGGAGTTGAGGAAATTTAAGTTAGAAGTCGAACAGACCCGTAGGGAAGCCAAGGAGAGGCAGCACGTAGTGCTGAAAATTTAGAGGTCATGGAAGCACCCCGAAGGAATCCAAACAGTATGTTTATCACTTGTAAACATGTTTAATATGTTTAAATTATTTTTCTAGGCTTGGGTTGATTGTGGTGAGGTTAGTCTTGTCCGGTGACTCGTTGAGACCGTCCTGTGTCCGAGTAGCCCGTCGAGAAGCCTATAATGGTTCCAATTGATCTTTGATCAAACTTTATATATTTTCTAACGCATGGCAAACATGTTTACGGGAAGAAAGCTTTTAAAATGAAAATGATGAATTTTTATGATGTTAATGGCATTAGACGTGATGTTTATGTTTTAAAAGAAAAGGAAGAAAATTATTTTGAGTAATGCGAGTTGACTGTGACCAAGACGTAGAGGAATATGGTGAATACGGTACATGAGGTCCATAGAGCCATATTAGAGGGGTATAGTGACTACGGCGCAAGAGGTACGTAGAGCTATTCCATCCTAGTACTATGGTTTATAGTTTGATCAAACGAACAGAGGGATCGCATCAATGAGCAAACTTCACCTAAAATTTTAGTTTTAGGATTTACATTATTTACATGCCATGCCGTATATTTTGAGGATGAGGCTGAATTTTATTTAAAACTTTTTACGATGATGTTTAAAGTTTAAAGTTTAAATTTTCAAGTTCATTTAAAGTTTTGATGTTGAAGTTTAAAAAATAATTTTAGTATTGCTACTTTAATGCATGTCGATGTATATTTAGTACTTGTTATAAAGGTTTGAGCTTGCTGAGTCTTTAGACTCACTAGATCTGATTGTGTGCAGGTGAGAGTGACGTTGAGGTTGGAGGCGACGTCGTTTGAGGATCCTGGGACCTAGGAAATGCACTCCCGAGACCAAATAGCTTCCGCAAAAGACTGTTATGAGAATTTTTATCGGAAATTTTGAGGAATTTTTTATTTTTTTTTAAATAAAATCTTTGCGACGTTGAACTTTTAAAATCGTTGGTGAGTTAGTTATTATTTTATCACAATGTGACTTTATTTTTTGAGTTTGCATAAAAAAATTCTAGTAGTTTGGGTCGTTTCAGTGTGACGCCTGGTGCTCAAAAGAGGTTGCGGAGTGATCATCGGTCCAAGAGGTTGCACGAACAATGAGCGGCTCCTGAAAGGCATCTAGGCGAATGGGCACATGAATGAATCGACCCTACACTGAAATGAGAGGGTTTCCGAGATTCGGAAGTTATACAAGTAGTTGAGGTTAGTTGAGGGAGACTTATCAGATTTAATTGGTACTACTCGTACCAACAAGGTGCATCTTCTTTTCGGGAGCTCATCACTTAAGAACTACAAATTTAAGCGTGTTTGACTTGAGACAATATTGGGATGGGTGACCCTTGGGAAGTTACTCAGGGTGCGTGAGAGTGAGGAAAAAACATGCTAGAAAGACCAGAGCTTGTACAGTGGGGAAAGTTATTAAAAACTGGGGAGTTACACTTGGTATCAGAGCCGACCTCTCTTAGTACGGTGTGGTTTGGGGATGAACCAAGCGGAAGCTGGTGGGCATGTGACGCCCGGGCTCAAAATAGGGTGGGGAGTGATCGTCGTTACCAAGAGGTTGCACGGACAATGAGCGCCTCCTGGCAGGCATCTAGGCGAAGGGCATATGAATGAACCGACCCTACACCGGAATGAGAGGGATTTCAAGACTGAAAAGTTATTGTGACGCCCGGGCTCAAAATAGGGTGGGGAGTGATCGTCGTTACCAAGAGGTTGCACGGACAATGAGCGCCTCCTGGCAGGCATCTAGGCGAAGGGCATATGAATGAACCGACCCTACACCGGAATGAGAGGGATTTCAAGACTGAAAAGTTATTGATGTAGTTGTGGTTAGTTGAGGAAGGCTTATCAGATTTATTTGTGAGACCTGGATTTGTATTAAGAAATTTGTTGATTGTATCGGTTTTTGGGAGTTTTCTGCTGGTTAAATCTTTGTTTGAGAGTTTGGTTGGCATTTTCGGGTTTGAAATAGCATTTGGAGAAATTCTGGAAGTTTTCGTGTTTTTGAGATTTTTGAGTATCAGCTGGTTTTTATGGTGAGAGCTGGTCGGTGATGAATCCAGCAGAAGCGTGTTTTAGCGCGGGATTCCTAAAACGCCGTCGTTTGTGTGAAGTCTGGTTGCGCCTGTTGTGATCAGCAGGTGATTTAGTGTTTTCGTGTATTGAGGGCAAAACGATTGCGTTTAGTTTAGTTGGCGCGACGTCGTTTGGATGTTGCGTCTGGTACCAGCTGGTGGAATTGCGTGCGTGTGTCTGCTGGTTGTTCAGCAGAAGCAGATGTCAACGCGGGTCAACATTCATGTAGCTCGAACAGGAAACGTCGTCGTTTCGTTGTTGCGACTGGGAGTCCAGCTGTGAGTGATTTTTGCCACTGTTGCTTGCTGCTGGTATTTCACGAGAGCTAGCGACTGGATGACGTCAGTGGAGCGACGTCGTTTGAGTTAATTGCAACGCTGCGTTTTGAGGTTGCGACTGGAACCAGCAGAGAGAAGCGTTGCATTGTTTTGTTCTTGCGACTGGATACCCAGCTGCTGGTATAGCATCCTATGCGACGTCGTTTGAGTAAGTTGGTGCGACGCCGTTTTGAGAACCAGCCGTTAGTTTGCTTTACGATTTGTTGTAGCGTTGTTGGAGAAATCAGCAGTTGGTTCCTTGCGTCTGCTGTTTGTAGTGTTCCTGCTGGCTTGTTGGTACCTGCTGATTTGTTGTTTCCGATGGTTGTTTTGCTCGTGCGAGGTAGCTTGGACTCCTCTCGAGAAGCTCTTCCATTTTGTACCAGTTTTAGAAGCTGTAATTGGCTAGTTGAGGACCGCGAAGTTGCTGCCGTTCGAGTGTTGCGTCGATCGGGTAGAACTACTTTCTGGTTTTCGGTGAGACCTTGTTCCTAGCCATAGTTTTAAGCTTTCTGTGTAATTGTTGAGGTATATTGAGCAGCTGGTTGAGTGTGACTCCCATCCGTGAGCTTGATTAGCAACCCGTTAGATTTATGTTGTGTATGCCGTGTGTTTATCAGGCTTTTACCAGAGTCTTCGGGATTTGCTTGTGGTAACCAGTGTGTGCTATTTGTAGCCCAGAAGTATAAGGTACGGATTTGAGCTTGATTTAGCTTGGGATTGGCGTAAGATATTATGCGTGGCTGCTGGGATGTTTCAGTGAACTTATCTGTGTATTGCTTGCTGAGCATTGGTGTTTATGCTAGCTGTTTCTTGTGAATTGCATACACGCATTCGTTCACGCATATTTCAGGTCCCATGTGTATCGTATTTTGCAGCCTTGTATCTTGTATTGCTGTTGTTGATTTCTTACCAGGATGTGAGGGCGAGCGGCAATACCGCACTCTCATCTCCCTGCTGGGATCGTTAGCCACCATGCGCTGAGTGGTTAACTACCACAGTTCATGGGCGAGGCAACAGCAGGTCGAGTTGTTTGATGCATCTGGTAATTGGGGGTAGTGTCATGGCGAGTGGCTCACTACCACACTGTGAACACACCCCGTGGCCACTGTATGTTGTTGATGATTCTTGGAGCTATGTTTGAGTTCCTTAGCTCCCTCGAGGGTCGAGCTTTCCGTTGTTATCCGGCGTCTCATGCATAGCATCTGCATTTTATCTTATGCATTCTTTTAGCTTTATCTGTTGCTCTTTGTACTGGGGTTTAACCCCATGTCCCTTACAGCTGGTCGTGGTTTTAACCCAGCTGGTGGTGCCCCAGGAGGTGGCTAGCGTGTCCGAGTTGCATATAGCATACTTATATATATGTATCAGTTAGCCAGGGGGATGCCCTGTGCTTTATCGTTGTACCCGTAGGGGAGTTTGATACATGTTGTGAATTATGTATGCTTTATTGTTGGTTGATTTATGAATTGGGAAACTTATTTTAAGTATCTTTGTATTTTAAATTATATGTTTTAAAAACCGTCGGGCCTAAAAGCGAAAATTTTACCCACTTTTTGATAGCTTCCGCATGTGTTGTCTGTTTAGAGCACGAGGCCTGACATTTTTGGTATCAGAGCTTAAACTGGGATAAGCTCAATTCCTTTGATCACACTTGAGTCTAGGCACAGTGTTGCGTGTTGCATGTGCTTGACTTATGAGACTAGGTGCTGCATATTTTGTGTTATATGCTTTCTATGCTGTATCTGTTCTGTTTTTCCTTATCCTTTTGAGTGTTTTAGATGCCGCCTAGACGTCATGGTAGAGGTAGGGGCAGTTCCAGGAATCAGGAGGACAGAACGAGGATCAGTATAGTGCTCCTAGTCGTACTCTTGAGAGTAGTGGAGAAGAGGAGGCTGAGGCTCCGTCGGCTCCGGTAGAGAGAATGGATGTGGTTATAGCTCGGTTTCAGAGTATGAATCCTCCTGTCTTCAATGGCGATGAGTCGAGTGAGGATTCTGATTCGTGGCTCCATAGTGTCATACATCTTTTTGATCGGGCTCAGTATGAAGACGATCTCCGGTTGAGGTTAGTGACCTTGTTGTTGAGGAAGGCCGCAGAGCGTTGGTGGTGAGGTGCGTCTAGTACCTTACTGGAGACTGGTGTTGGTATCACTTGGGACAGTTTCTACCAGGTCTTCAGGCAGGAGTATGTCCCCGATTCGTATGTGACTGCCCGTGAGCGGGAGTTTGAGTTTTTGGAGCAAGGTTCGTTGACTGTGCGCGAGTATGCTCGCAAGTTTTCTGCATTGTTGGCTTATGTTCCGCATGTTGCTGGCCGGGAGAGGGCCAAGAGTACCAGGTTTGTGGAGGGCTTGAATGGAGAACTTTACCAGAGCGTTTTGACAAGCAAGCCCAAGTCGTATGCTGAGGCCGTGGATACTGCTATCCACATTGAGGAGGGCATGAGGAGCCATAGTGCGCGCAGAGCGCAGGTAGCGCAGGCGGTGCAGGGTGGTAGACTCGCTGGTCAGGGAGCTCAGGCATCTCAGAGTTCTCAGTCCGCGCATTTTCCTCAGCAGCAGCAGCAGCTAGCTCAGTAGTCTGGCCGTCAGAGGTTTCGACCCCGCGGTAAGCAATTCAATAAGAAGTCTGGTTCAGGGTCGTGCAGGGTGGTAGACTCGCTGGTCAGGGAGCTCAGGCATCTCAGAGTTCTCAGTCCGCGCATTTTCCTCAGCAGCAGCAGCAGCTAGCTCAGTAGTCTGGCCGTCAGAGGTTTCGACCCCGCGGTAAGCAATTCAATAAGAAGTCTGGTTCAGGGTCTTCTGGTTCAGGCAGCTCGAGTAGCAGCGGCTCTCGGGTGGAGTTTTGTGACTTTTGCGGTGGAAAGCATCCTTCCACGCAGTGTGTTGGTGTGCAGGGTTCCTGCAACCTTTGTGGTCAGTACGGGCATTTTGCGAGAGTGTGTCCGTCACCTGGATTTTAGCAGACCGCGGCCCAGCCTCAGGGTCGTGGGGGTCAGTCTAGGGGCCGTTCGCAGCAGTTTCAGCAGCCCCGTTTTGGTGAGACTCCGTTTAGGCCGTTCAGCAGCCTGGACCTTCGCGTTTTGGGCAGTCGTCTCAGCCTTTCTTTCCAGGACCCCAGCATGCTCAGGTTAACGCCTTCACGAGGGAGCAGGCCGAGGAGACACCGAGCCGGTGATTGGAGGTTCATGTTTTGTTTTTTACTTTCCTGCTCGTGTGTTGTTTGACACCGGTGCATCACATTCGTTTATTTCTGATTCGTTTGTTGTTGAGCATGGTTTGTGTACCGTCCCTTTGTGCGATGCTGTTTCTGTTTTTAGGTCCGTATGAACATTCGGTTCAAGTCTATCACCGTGGCTTCATCATAATCCCAATCGACGATCAGATCGAACCGATCTACACAGTTTACAAAACTAAGTATTATGATGCGAAAACAATTTTTCAGAACACCAAGTCCAAAATTGCAGTTTAGCCCCTCCAAGTTTCAAGGATAGTCAAACTAGCCCAAGCATTGGGGAAATTGCATTTTGACCCCTGTTGACTTTTAGGAAGTCGCACTTTCATCCTTCCTCATCCTATGCTCAACAAATTGAGATCAGTCTCCGTGCGGGAATCGTGAATCCAGTACTTGTGTGACCCTCAATGGTTCAGGGATACAGCTAGCCGTGGGCCCACAACATGTGTGACTCCGAAACTACATATTTGGACTAGCCCATCGGATCATGGTAAAGCACCTAGCAACATCGCCCCATGATCCCCTAGGTATCACTGATAGTGCCTGCAAGAACCAGTTGGTCATGGTTAGCATACAGTACGGTCCTTTCAACACATATATCCCGATCAGATCAACGACCATTGGTATATCGAGAGTCGCTAGAGATCCAATAACCATGCATACATCTCGGAGATCAAATAGTGACATCACGTGTGTTACTAGGTAAACCCATTTACCTAAAACACATCTAGTACTCTGGCCAGAGATTTATCACACTATTATCTCCTCAGATAGCATAGGATATCGACGCACAAAGGCGAGCGGTGAATCCTCGACAATGAAGCATCGACTCCTACATGCATCGGGACATCACCCAATCCCGCCACCTAATGACCCCAACTGAGTCGGTAAATGGGTCAAAGTGAGGCACCTATCATGTAGAGTCTCAATGACGTTTCGAGTAGTGAGGGCTAATCTGTACAACCAAGACCTCGGACTTATCCACTCGACAAATGGTAACCACATGGAAAGTCCGAACGAGGGTAGTTCGATAGATCACCAGGTCACTATCCATCTACATGCTCAGAACATCACAATGTTCCTTACCAATGAAACATGGTACTTCACATCACAGATGCTAGTCTCAATCGACTATGAACGAGTTCAGAATACACAGTGACTATTAGATGTGTTTCATGATAGTCATCTTATCCACTATCACATCTAACATCCACTATGGTGCATTATAGGTCTTTATCCAACACAATTGTTAACATTATAAAATAATGAAGATAACGAATGCCATAAAACAATACGAATTTCATAAATAAAGATCGTTTTATAAAGATTCAATGAGAACCCACACGCCACAAGTTGGCTAGTTGGACATCTACTCTAACAATCAGGATGTCGCGAAGACTGCTTTTCGTACCAGGTACGGGCATTTCGAGTTTCTGGTGATGCCGTTTGGTTTGACCAACGCGCCTGCAGTCTTTATGGATCTGATGAACCGGGTTTTTAGAGAGTTCATTGATCAGTTTGTGATTGTTTTCATTGACGACATCTTGGTTTATTCAAAGACTCCTTTGGAGCATAAGGAGCATTTGCGGATTGTCCTTCAGACATTGAGAGAACAGCAGTTGTATGCCAAATTCTCCAAGTGCGAGTTTTGGCTGGATCGCGTCGTATTCTTAGGACATATGATTTCATCCGAGGGGATTTCAGTGGATCCCAGTAAGGTTGATGTTGTTCTGGACTGGGAGCGTCCCAGAAATATTTCCGAGATTCGTAGTTTCTTGTGTCTAGCGGGCTATTACCGTCGTTTCATCGAAGGTTTTTCTATCATAGCCAAGCCGATGACTCAACTGACGCAGAAGGACAAGAGGTTTCTGTGGACTGAGAAGTGCGAGAATGCCTTTCAACTGCTCAAGGAGAAGTTGACTACTGCACCAGTGTTAGCTCTGCCGTCCGGTTCACGTGGTTTCGTTGTTTGTTCTGACGCTTCGCTCAATGTATTGGGTTGTGTGTTGATGCAAAATGGCCGAGTCATTGCGTATGCCTCGCGGCAGTTGAAACCGCATGAGACTCGTTATCCAGTCCATGATTTGGAGCTTGCAGCGGTGGTTTTTGCGCTGAAGATCTGGAGTCACTACCTGTATGGCGAGCAATTTGTGGTGTACTCGGACCACAAAAGTTTTCAGTATCTGTTTTCGCAGCCTGACTTGAACATGAGACAACGTCGTTGGATGGAGGTGCTAAAGGACTTTGATTGCGAAATCAGGTACTAGCCTGGAAACTCGAATGTAGTGGCTGATGCTTTGAGCAGGAAGGCTAGTGAGATGCTTGCGTCGTTGTACATCTCTAAGGATCAGGAGCATATTAACACTACGGGTCGGAGATTCTACCCGGCTGAGGATTGTGTGGTGGTTTCTTCTTTCCAAGTGGAGCCGAAAATTGTTTCGACCATTCGAGCAGCTCAGAGGACTGATCCGTCTATCCACGAGTTGAAGTTGAAGGTCAGGGCTGACGAACTTGAGGATTATTCTATCTCGTCCGATGGTTTCTTGAGGTTTTGTGGCAGGCTGGTTGTGCCAAACCTCATTGATTTGAAGGAGGAGATCCTTCGGGAAGCGCACTGTAGGAGACATAGTGTTCATCCTGGTGCACGGAAGATGTACCATGCGTTGAAGCCGCACTTCTGGTGGGCTGGCCTAAAGAGCGACGTTGCTGGATTTGTTGCTCGATGTTTGAATTGTCAGATGGTTAAGGCCGAAAGGATGAGACCTGGTGGTCTGTTGCAGAGTTTGGAAGTGCCCCAATAGAATTGGGAGCACATAGCGATGGATTTCGTGACGCATATGCCTCGTTCTAGCAGAGGATGCGATGCTATTTGGATGGTTATAGACCGACTGTCGAAGTCTGCACATTTTATTCCCATGGGATGACCTTCTCGTTGAAGAAAATGGCAAAGCTGTACGTGGATTTTGTGGTGAGATTGCACGATGTGCCTGTTTCGATCGTTTCCGACCTAGATCCGAGGTTTACTTCCAGGTTTTGGAAGAGTTTGCAAACAGCTTTGGGTACCAGATTGGCTATGAGCACAGCGTATCACCCCTAGAAAAATGGCCAATATGAGAGAACTATCCAGACGTTGGAGATATGTTACGAGCTGTTGTGTTGGATTTCGGAGGTAGCTGGCAAGATGCGTTGTCTTTAGTTGAGTTTTCCTACAATAACAGCTATCAAGTGACGATTGGTATGGCGTCGTTTGAGGATTTGTATGGCAGGAAGTGCAGATCGCCGGTATGTTGGGAAGAAGCGGGGGAGAAGCAGCTATCTGCCCCTGACTTTGTGCAGCAAATGAAGGATCACGTGGATCTAATTCTACAGTGGATGAAAGCTGCCCAGGATCTCCAAGCCAGTTATGCGAATAAGAGGCATCGACCTCTTGAGTTTCAGGTTGGTGATCGTGTATTTCTCAAAGTTTCTCCGTTTTGTAGTGTTATGCGCTTTGGACACAAGGGAAAGTTAGCCTCTCGTTACGTAGGACCGTATTTGATTGTTGAGAGGATTGGCCCTTTAGCGTATCGGCTGTTGTTGCCTCCGGAATTATCTTCTCTACATGATGTCTTTCATGTTTCCATGTTGAGGAAGTATGAGCCAGATCCGTCTCATGTGCTTAGGACTGACGAGGTGGAGCTAGATCAGTCGTTGAGTTATCAAGAATACCCCTTGCAAATCCTTGGCAGAAAAGAGAAACAGCTGAGAAATATTCCGGCAATGGTGGCAGAAAAGAGAAAAAGCTAAGAAGGGTTCCGGCAATGGTGGCCGGAGTAGGGAGAACGAACGCGAAGACCAGCAGGTGGTCGCGATGGCGCAACATGGCTGGAGCGTCCACTTGCAGCGACCAGTTCTCCCTGGTTAGCCTACGGTTTGAGCCAAGGTTGGTCACGTTAGAACCGTCTTGACCTGGGGGTGGTCCAGCCGGAAGGGCTCCGGCAGTGGTGGCCGGAGCAGGGAGAACCATCACGCGAAGTGGCTACTGGTCGCAGCTGCGGGTGAGGGTAGGCATGTGTTGGTTTAGGGTTTACTTTTGCTATGGTTCGGTCTAACTGAACCGGTTCGGCTGGTTTGGTTGGACCGGATCGGTTCTTCGAGTCCCGAATCAAATATTTTAAAATGGGGTCAAGTTATTTTAATTATGGACCTGTTATTTTTATTAATGTGCCAAAGGTTCAATTTTAATGAAATTAGTCAGAAGGTCAAAATCGAGTCAAACCTTTTTAAATAGTTTACGTTATGTTTAATTTTAAGTTCTTATTCAAAATTAGGGCTTTAGGGATTTTAATTGGAGTTAAAAATCGATTTTTGGATTTTAATTTGGTCAAATCGGTCTTTTGGTCAAAATCGACATTGGAGGTCAAAATTGATTTAAATTTCTTTTAAAGGTCAAATCCGATTTAATAAGACCCAATTAATTTTTTAGAAGTCAAAATTGATTTTAATTAATCTCTTTTAGTCTTGAATTTTTTAATAAATCAAATATTTAAGAAAATAGGCAAAAATGGGAAAAAGCGGTGAACATTCATTTCATCGGCCGTTTTTGGAGCGACGTTTGGTCTAGAAGTAGCGAGCCAGGCCCCGAAATCAGTCCTTGACCGAGCCGAGAAAAATTTATAGGCCCATGAATATATATTTAATTATATACGTAGTATGTTATGTATTTGAGTATGAAATGTTTAAAGAAAATTAAATATATATTGATGGGCCAAGATTTTTTAATTTGCATAATTTTTATGAAATGCATGCATCATGAAAGTTTGTGGAATTATGGCATGAAGGAAAAATATTTTGAGGGATTGAAGTGATGTGGGGCAAAATTTAATGATGGGAGTTAGCCGGGTATCCGGGCCTGGGGATCCCCTGTTTTAATGTATGAGCCTATGGATCCATGTGTGACATCATGGTGAAGTGGCAGCACAGATGTGTGACATATAGGGATCCCGAGGTAAGGTCGGGTGAACCACACCGCCGCGTACGTTGGTTTATAGATTGATCAATCGATTATGGCTCACACTTCATGGATATGACTCGCATGTTCTTTTAAATTATGTTACGCTTATGACATGCCTTAATATATATATGTTATACGATGAGGTTATGTATGACTGTATTATTATTCAATGTTTTAAGATCTTTCACGCACGCATGTCATGAAATTATGTTCCTATACGTATGTGCCTGCATGTGGTTTTATTATATGTACTTTGTTATTATCGGATAGAGCATGCTGGGTTTTTAGGCTCACTAGGTTTAAATGGTGTAGGTGAGCATGATGCTGATTTGATTCCGACCGGCGGTGAGGACCTCTGATGCTCCGCTGCGGCTGTTACCCCGTGACCACTCAGTTATTTTATGCCATTGTTTTTAAACATGTTCAGTTTTCCCGCAACAGTTTTAAATACTCTGATTTTTATGTTAGCTTGTGCGATGTGGATTGGGGATACTTTGCAGTTAGTTTTAACCGCATGTTGAGATGACATTTTCAAATGCTTTAAGTTATGGTTTTCATTTATAGCTTTTATTAAATATTTATTCCACATCTGCTTTTATAAAAATATATATATTTTTAGAGGTTTAGTACATTTCAACATGGTATCAGAGCGGTGGTTCTGGTGGGGTACTAGCCTGCTGCGTGGAGCTCGGAAGTCGCACTGCCAGTCTGTGTGTTTAGGCTTTTATGATTTATGTTTATGTTTGCATGCTGCATGTTTAACTTTGCCTTAACTTTACCTTAGATTTTAAGAGTTAGACGCCTATTCATGCACTTAAATTTACGCAAAGGGGTTTTGTTTGCCAGTATGCCTCCCCGGCATTTTAGAGAGCAGCAGCAGGATGACGGCACGTCTCATCCTCCTCCTCCACCACCACAGATGACGTCGTTTGAGAGGGCTAACGTGGATATGTTAGCCGGGATTACCAGATTATTGGAGAGACAGTCGGAGCGACCCAGAAAGTCGCACGAGGAGGACGTCGCAGAAAGGTTCCGCAAGCAGGGACCTAAGGAATTTTTTGGCACCATAGATCCGCTCGTTGCTGAGGAGTGGATCCGATCACTGGAGACCATTTTTGCCTACATGGGTCTCCCGGACATTGATAAGGTCAGATTTGCTATCTTCATGATGAGAGGAGACGCAGGTCTTTGGTGGGAGAGCGCAGTGGTTGGATTTTTAGTACTGGAGAGCCTGACGTGGGAGAGATTCAAGGCGGTATTCTATGAGAAGTATTTCACTGCAGACGCCCGGAGCCAGTTGATTCGGGAGTTCATGAGTCTCCGCCAGGGAGACAGGTCGGTTGCTGAGTATGTGAGACTTTTTGAGCGGGGGTGTCACTTTGTGCCCTCGATCTCGCTTGTGGAGAGCGAGAAATTGAGGCACACTGATGGACTACGACAAGACATCCTCCACGATGTCAACATGGCGGACATGACTACCTATATGGCCGTAGTGAACAGGGCTTACCGGTCCGAGAGGGGCCGGAAGGACATGAGGGAGGAATATCAGAGGCAGTTACAGCCGCCCGTCAGGGGCCAGTATTCACATCCACCAGCGAAGAGACCGTTTCAGGGGCCTTCTAAGGGCCCAATTCAGCAGGGACAGCAACCGCATAGACCACAGGGCCAGCAGAGGCCACAGCAGCAGGGAACCAGCGCCCCTAGTCCCGGAGGATTTCCGATCTGCAAGGAGTGCAACAAGCAGCATTCCGAACCGTGCATGGCAGGATCAGGGAAGTTCTTTCATTGCAAGGAACCAGGACACATTTCCAGGGATTGCCCCAGGAAGAGACAGAACACGGGGCGTGTCTTCGTGATGGAGGCAGAGGCGGCAGATCCGGATACTACTTTGCTCACGGGTATTCCTCTTTAGTATTTACACCATTTCTTTGATTTTTGAGTTTAGTGTTTGATGTAAACAGATTGCATGCTGAGTAGAACACTACTAGGAGATTCATGCCTTAGACTGGTTGAACTTAGTGGAACTGTATGCCTTCTAGGACTTCTATGCGATCATGGACCGTAGGGCTAGCTAACCTAGAATTTGTTAGGAATCTGAACTACTTGTTGAGACCTAGTTTAATTGTAAACGTGTGCCTGTGTAATGTTTCCGTTTCGGGCGAGATTCGTGTGCTTGGTTTCACCATCCTTGCATTACTAGACTCAGGGGCGACCCACTCGTTTACTTCGAGTGCGTTCACGCAGAGGACGGGTATTACACCGGAGATCTTGGGTATGGCTCTCGCAGTGACGGTCCTGTCAGGGGAGGAGCTGACGATGACCAGAGTGGTTCAGGGATTGACGATGATGTTCCAGGATCATGCAGTCCAAGCAGATTTAGTTGTGTTGCCGATATCAGGATTCGATCTCATCCTAGGCATGGATTGGTTGACGGAGTTTGGAGCGATGATTGACTTCCAGCGGAGGTCAGTGACGATCAAGCCACCAGGGCAAGAGGCTTTCGTTTTTGAGATGACGAGGAGACAGCGGAAGCCCAGATTCATATCTTTCTTACAGGCCAGGAAGCTAGTTGAGCACGGATGTCAGGCGTTCTTGGCCAGTGTTTCAGGAGATTCAGCAGGCCATTCGTTGTCTGATGTGGAGGTATTCAGGGACTTCGCAGATGTTTTCCCCGACGATGTCGCAGGAGTTCCACCAGAGAGAGAGGTGGAGTTTTCTATTGAGATGATGCCAGGTACAGTGCCTATCTCTAAGGCACCGTATCATTTAGCTCCTACCAAGATGAATGAGTTGAAGGAGCATATTCAAGAGTTTCTTGACAAGGGGTTCATTCGCCCTAGTTTTTCTCCATGGGGCGCGCCAGTTCTGTTTGTGAAGAAGAAGGATGGTAGCATGAGGTTGTGTATTGACTACCTGGAGTTGAACAGAGTTACCGTGAAGAACAGATATCCACTTCCGAGGATAGAGGACTTATTTGATCAGTTACAGGGAGCTACGGTGTTCTCGAAGATCAACATGAGATCTGGATACCATCAGCTGAAGGTTAGAGAGGAGGACATGTCCAAGACTAATTTTCGGACACGCTACGGCCACTACGAGTTCTTGGTGATGCCGTTTGGTCTGACGAACGCCCCAGCGATTTTCACGGATCTGATGAACAGGGTATTCGGGCAGTATCTAGACCAGTTCATCATCGTGTTCATCGACGATATTCTGATTTATTCTAGGATCTTTGAGGAGCATAGACAGCACTTGCAGACGGCTTTGCAGACTTTGAGGGAGCACAAGTTATACGCCAAGTTCAGCAAGTGCGAGTTTTGGCTGGAGCAGGTGGCATTCTGATTTATTCTAGGATCTTTGAGGAGCATAGACAGCACTTGCAGACGGCTTTGCAGACTTTGAGGGAGCACAAGTTATACGCCAAGTTCAGCAAGTGCGAGTTTTGGCTGGAGCAGGTGGCTTTATTAGGGCATATTGTGTCGAGATATGCGATTTCTGTTGACCCATCGAAAGTGGAGCCAGTGCAGAACTGGGGGATTCCGAATAATGCAGCGGATATTTGTAGTTTCTTGGGCTTGGCAGGTTATTATCGCAAATTCATCAAGGGCTTTTCCTCTACTTCAGTGCCCTTGACAGCCTTGACCAAGAAGAATGCGAAGTATGTGAGGAGTACCGACTGTCAGAGGAGCTTTGATCAGCTGAAGGAGGCCCTTACTTCAGCACCAGTATTAGCTATGCCAGTGGATCATGAGGAATTTGTGGTTTATACAGATGGTTCTCTGAGAGGGTTAGGTGCAGTTCTGATGCAGGGTGGCAAGGTCATTGCGTATGCGTCGAGACAGCTGAAGAGTTATGAGCAGAACTATCCGACGCACGATCTGGAGCTTGCAGCAGTAGTGTTTGCACTGAAGATTTGGAGACACTATTTATACGGCGAAAAGTGTCAGATATTCACCGACCACAAGAGTCTCAAGTACTTCTTCACTCATAAGGAGCTGAACATGAGGCAGCATAGATGGTTAGAGTTGGTGAAGGATTATGACTGTGACATTAGCTACCATCCGGGTAAGGCTAATGTGGTAGCGGACGCTTTGAGCCGGAAGACTTCAGTTGTGGCTTGTTTATCAGTTGAGAGGCCACTATAGACTGAGATAGAGAGGTTTGGTCTAGAGCTTTATTCAGGAGGCTGTGCATCGAGTTTGTCAGCGCTCACTATTCAGCCGACCCTTCGAGAGCGGATCAGAGAGGGACAGGCCTCCGATGAGCAGTTACAGCAGTGGAGACAGCGTGATGAGGACAGAGGACGAGGTCTGTACACTGTTGATGATGAGATTACTCGTTTCAGGGGTCGCATGTGGGTACCCAATATTGGTCAGTTGAGAGCCGAGATCTTATCTGAGGCTCATGCATCGACGTACTCCATCCACCCAGGGAGTACGAAGATGTACAGGGATTTTCAGACACTTTATTGGTGGCTAGGGATGAAGAGAGATATTGGACGATTTGTGTCAGAGTGTTTGACCTGTCAGAAGGTCAAAGCGGAGCACCAGCGACCAGCAGGGTTGCTACAGACACTCCATATCCCTGAGTGGAAATGGGAGAACATCACGATGGATTTTGTGGTTGGATTACCCAAGAGTTCCAGAGGCTTTACGGCAATTTGGGTTATTGTGGATCGACTCACCAAGTCCGCACACTTTCTTTCGGTGAAGACCACTTTCACTTTGACACAATATGCAGAGCTATACATTAGAGAGATTGTCAGGCTGCATGGCATACAAGTCTCTATTGTGTCAGATAGGGATTCCAGGTTTGCTTCTGCGTTTTGGAGGAGCTTGCACGCTGCATTGGGGACCAAGCTATCATTCAGTACGGCTTTCCACCCGCAGACTGACGGTCAGTCGGAGAGAGTAATCCAGATTCTAGAGGACTTACTGAGAGCCTGCGTGATAGATTTTCAGGGTACGTGGGATTCTAGGTTGCCCTTAGTAGAGTTCACGTACAATAACAGTTTTCAGCATTGATTGGGATGGCTCCTTATGAGGCTTTGTACGGGAGGAGGTGTAGCTCTCCCGTGCATTGGGACGAGGTTGGCGAGAGGATTTTGACTAGACCAGAGATAGTACAGCAGACAGCAGATATCGTGACCAGGATACGAGATCGGATGAGGACAGCTCAGAGTCATCAAAAGAGTTACGCCGATCGTAGACGACGAGATCTGGAGTTTGCAGTAGGGGACCATGTATTTGTGAGGATATCGCCCATGAAGGGAGTGATGCGCTTCGGTCGGAGGGGCAAGCTCAGTTCGAGATTCATTGGACCGTTTGAGATTTTGGAGAGGGTCGGACGTTAGCATATCGCCTAGCATTACCGCCCAGTCTGTCAGCAGCGCATAACGTGTTCCATATTTCGATGTTACGGAAGTACGTCCCGAACCCATCTCATGTGCTGGATTTTGAGCCGATTCAGTTGGCACCAGACTTATTTTTGAGGAGCAACCAGTTCAGATCTTAGCGCGAGAGGAGCGCGGGCTTAGAGTGCGGAGGATTCCGATTGTCAAGGTCCGGTGGAAAAATCACTCGGCAGATGGGGCTACCTGGGAGACCGAGACCAATATGCGAACGCGCTACCCAGAGCTTTTCGGTACGTAACTTAATTTCGGGGACGAAATTTCTATAAGGGGGAGAGAGTTGTAACGCCTAGAAATCCTAACTACGTTAGATTGAGCATGACTAGGGGGAAAACTTTATGTTAGCATGATTTCATGTCATTTATGTGATTATATGATGATTTTATGCCTTACTTGGTGCATGTCATTTTACGGTACAGTTTGAGTTCCGGTACGCGGGGACGAGACCGGAAACGACCAAATTGAAAATATTTTAAATTTTTTAGCCTTAGACATATTTTAAAGCAAAAATTTATTATTTTATGCACAATTTCCAAAAAAAATGAGATTTTATGCACAATTATTGAGGGGGACCCGTTTTTCGCCTATACGGGCTATTTTTATGAATTTTACCACACTTTTAAATTTGAGAGACCTTATATTACGAAAATTAGAGGCTTAAAGTCTGCACTTTAAGTATTTTTAAGCATTTTTAATTAGAGCAGGGTTAGTTTTGGGATTAAGCCTTTTATTTTAATTAAAACAAGTTGGAGGGGTCTTTTTGTACACCTCTCATTCACTCACCTTCCACAATTTCGAAAATAACCTACTCCTCCTCCTCCATCAGCCGACTTCAGCTTCCCTTCACCCATTGGTGATCGAAATTTTCAGACTTTTGATTGGATTTCAAAGGTGGTTGGTCTAATCCATTGTCCTCCGCTCCGGTAACGCGTATCTCTACTCCTTTATTCGATGAAGGCATGTTGTATTCTCCTTTTCTCACCATTTAGATCATAATATATTGTATTATAAAGGTTTTGCATGACTCTTATGTGAATATTTCGGATCTTTACCTCTATGTTCATAGTTCATGCATGAGACTAATGGTTTTTGACATGTTACGCTTTCTTGTCTTGCGGCATCGGTCATGGAAATTTCCAGGGGTTTTGGCTCGGTTCTAGGGGTTCCTAGGGGACTCATGGTGGTCTAGATAAAGGGAGGATAGTGGCTAAGGGTTCGAGCGAACCACATCATGCAGTAGAAGTCGTGAGGGGCGCATCGCGCCGCTGGGCTGGTGCGTCCACTTGCAGAGGTTCGTTCTCCCTGGTCGGTCCATGGTTTGAGGTAAGGTCGGTCACGTTAGAACCGCCTAGATCTTTGGGTGGTCCATCTGGAAGGGCTTCGGCATTGGTGTCCGGAGTAGGGAGAAAGAACATGAAGACCAGCAGGTGGTTGCGACGGCGCAGCATGGCTGGAGCGTCCACTTGCAGCGACCAGTTATCCCTGGTTAGCCCACGGTTTGAGCCAAGGTTGGCCATTTTAGAACCATCTGGACCTGGGAGTGGTCCATACGGAAGGGCTCCGGCAGTGGTGTTCGGAGCAGGGATAACCATCACGCGAAGTGGCTGTTGGTCGCAGCTGCGTGTGAGGGTAGGCATGTGATTGTTGGTTTAGGGTTTACTTTTGCTATGGTTCGGTCTAACTGAACCGGTTCTGCTGGTTTGGTTGGATCGGATCGGTTCTTCGAGTCCCGAGTCAAATATTTTAAAATGGGGTCAAGTTATTTTAATTATGGACCTGTTATTTTATTAATGTGTCAAATGTTCAATATTAAAAAATTTAGCCAGAAGGTCAAAATTGAGTCAAACATTTTTAAATAATTTATGTTATGTTTAATTTTAAGTACTTATTCAAAATTAGGGCTTTAGGGATTTTAATTGGAGTTAAAATCGATTTTTGGATTTTAATTTGGTCAAATCGGTCTTTTGGTCAAAATCGACATTGGAGGTCAAAATTGATTTAAATTTCTTTTAAAGGTCAAAACCGATTTTAATAAGCAGTTAAAATCGATTTTTGGATTTTAATTTGGTCAAATCGGTCTTTTGGTCAAAATCGACATTGGAGGTCAAAATTGATTTAAATTTCTTTTAAAGGTCAAAACCGATTTTAATAAGCCCCAATTAATTTTTTAAAAGTCAAAATTGATTTTAATTAATCTCTTTTAGTCTTTATTTTTTTAAGAAATCAAATATTTAAGAAAATAGGCAAAAATGAGAAAAAGCGGTGAACATTCGTGTCATCGACCGTTTTTGGAGCGAAGTTTGGTCTAGAAGTAGCGAGACAGGCCCCGAAATCAGTCCTTGACCTAGCCGAGAATGTGTATAGGCCCATGAATATATATTTAATTATATACGTAGTATTTTATGTATTTGAGTATGAAACGTTTAAAGGAAATTAAATATATATTGATGGGCCAAGATTTTTAAATTTGCATAATTTTTATTAAATGCATGCATCATGAAAGTTTGTGAAATGTTATGGCATGAAGAAAAAATATTTTGAGGGATTGAAGTGATGTGGGGCAAAATTTAATGATGGGAGTTAGTCGGGTATTCGGGCCCGGGGATCCCCTGTTTTAATGTATGAGCCTATGGATCCATGTGTGACATCATGATGAAGTGGCAGCACAGAGGTGTGACATATAGGTATCCCGAGGTAAGGTCGGGTGAACCACATCGCCGCGTACGTTGGTTTATAGATTGATCAATCGATTATGGCTCACACTTCATTTATGTTCCTATACGTATGTGCCTGCATGCGGTTTATTATATGTACTTTGTTATTATCGGATAGAGCATGCTGGGCCTTTAGGCTCACTAGGTTTAAATGGTGCAGGTGAGCATGATGCTGATTTCATTCCGACCGGGGGTGAGGACCTCTGATGCTCCGTTGCGGCTGTTACCCCTGTTAGAGTAGATGCCCAACTAGCCAACTAGTGGCGTGTGGGTTCTTATTGACTCTTTGTATAACGATCTTTATTTATGAAATCCGTATTCTTTTATGGTATTCTTTATCTTCATTATTTTATAATGTTAACAATTGCATTGGATAAAGACCTAGAATGCACCAAAGTATATGTTAGATGTGATAGTGGAGATGATGGATATCATGAAACACATCTATAGTCACTGTGTATTCTAAACTCGTTCCTAGTCGATTGGGCCGTCAAAATGAGGATAAGGCCGCCCGAGCTTTATACTAGAATCTGCGATGTGAAGTACCACGTTTCATTGGTAGGGAACATTGTGATGTTCTGAGCATGCAGATGGATAGTGACCTGGTGATCTATCGAACTACCCTCGTTCGGACTTTCCAAGTGGTTACCATTTGTCGAGTGGATAAGTCCGAGGTCTTGGTTGTACAGATTAGCCCTCACTACTCGAAACGTCATTGAGACTCTACGTGATAGGTGCTTCACTTTGACCCGTTTACCGACTCAATTGGGGTCATCATGTGGCGGGATTGGGTGAGGTCCTGATGCACGTAGGAGTCGATGCTTCATTGTCGATGATTCACCGCTCGCCTTTGTGCGTCGATATCATATGCTAACTGAGGAGATAATAGTGTGATAAATCTCTAGCCAGAGTAATAGATGTGTTTTAGGTAAATGGATTTACCTAGTAACACACGCGATGTCACTATTTGATCTCCGAGATGTATGCATGGTTATTGGATCTCTAGCGACTCTCGATTTACCAATGGTCGTTGATCTGATCGGGATATATGTGTAGAAAGGACCGTACATATGTATGGCCTAAGATTTGCATACAAGACTATCACAACCCTAGATTGCTAGCCGCCTCCCTCCTCTCCCACACTCCTCGACCGCCGCCCCTCCCGCCCGTCGCCGCCCGCCGCGACGAGCCACCGCCGTGCACCGTCTGTTGTCATCGCCGTCGGACTTGTTCCGACCGTCTCGACGAGGAGATTCCGTCCGTGAAAGATTCGTCACATTTTATAGTGCAGACTGACGAAGGGATCGTGATTTCAGTCGTGGACCGGATTCGAAGAACGACAACCGTCAACCGTTGAAGTGCCAATTTCCTTGTGAAATTGGTCGGAGCCAGGCGCCCAAGACGCCAGTAAGGTACCAAATCTAAAAACCCAATGGATGTTTATTGTTGATTTATGTAATGTATTGACCGTTTCCGATGCAAAATTTTAAATCTTCCGCTGCGCACCGGGAGCGGGATCCGGATCCGCCGCTGCGCCAAAAACCCCGTGACCACTCAATTATTTTATGCCATTGTTTTTAAACATGTTCAGTTTTCCGCAACAGTTTTAAATACTCTGATTTTTATTTTATCTTGTGCAATGTGGATTGGGGATACTTTGTAGGTAGTTTTAAACGGATGTTGAGATGACATTTTCAAATGCTTTAAGTTATGGTTTTCATTTATAGATTTTATTAAATGTTTATTACACATCTGCTTTAAAAAAAATTAAAAAAAAATTTAGAGGTTTAGTACGTTTCAGCTACAGACAGCTGTGAGTAGGCGATTGTACATAATCTCTAGGGAGATGTTATTGAGAAAATTTTTGGAGGCAAGGAATAAGAATTTTGAGTCCGGCACACCCACAACTGCAATTGACCTTCAAGTTCTGGATATGCTCTCAGATGCTCAATGAGTTGCATTGGAAAAATTTTTGATGCAGATAAGAGATCATAAACTGGAGTGCACGCGCCCGATTAATTCAAGTTTGTTCGAAGGAGCCCATATAGATCACGGTGCAATTATTGCCCGATCTAATACTAGCATAATATATTTGCTGGATTCGGTTTTTGGTTTTCATTGACGGCTCGTGGACGGCAATAGAAGGACCAGATATGTGGGTACGCCAGCGCAGGGCACCCATTTCTCACAAGTGGGAGTTGTTGCCTAAAAAAGGACATACATGAGTACTCTTGCCCCAATCTGTATATTCTTTGAGCCTGTACAAGTAGTGAGCTCTTTGCCTATCGTCAAGACTTGGGATTGGTTCTCATAATCTTTGCACTGACTTAGTAGCTGTCGGACCCATTGTAGATAGGAGTGGGATTCCAAAAAGAACTGTAAATAAGGTTCAGTACGATATAAGGATTGTAGATTCTTTCAGCATGCCTCCTCCAGATACAGTTGCTGAACCAGTTGAATATCTCTACAGATCTTGCAGATTCTCGGCGCCATCCAGATGAGAATTTAGATTCCTCCACCTCTGTTCCGATTTATTTTGTCAATGAAGAGACTGCTGATGCTCAGACTCCAGTGCCTACTGCTATTGTCTCTTCAATCGATTATACAGACGCGTTTACACAGCTCAAAGCTTCAGTTGATCAGATTTCACTTGAGCAAGTGCAGACCAGATTTCACATTGAGAAGCTAAAGGCCGCGCTATTTACGAAGATATCAAGCCTTGAGACTGCTTTTCTTACCAGGTCCGATAATCAAGATAGGGCTGTTCTTGTTCACAACGATATTCTCCGTAAGGGGATGCAAGCTCAGATCGCAGCGCTGTCTCAAGAATTGGATGTTATTCGTAAGGATGTCCAAGACCAGAGAGATGCTCTTTCAAATGATCTGATGTAATTCCGTGTGCAAGCAAAGGAAAATTACAATACCCTCACGGCTCAGTTATCTGAACTCATTTCCTATATTAATAGGGGCGGTTATACCAAAAAGGGGGAAATGAGTAGCAGCCGAGGTCCACCGCCTCCTGACGATCAAATCAGACCTGGTGGACGCAGTAGAAGTGAACCTTTGAGGAAGAGAGGAAGTGGTTCGCGAGGAATTTCTAGTTCGAGAGGATTCAGATACTGGTTTGGAGAATGAAGTTGAACAGTCTTTGGTTTTTCAGTTCTTGTACAAATCTTTTGTACTTTGTCACTTCGTACTGAATATATAGCAGACTTGGAGCAATTTATTTTTGTCTCTATTTAAGTCATATGATGCTAAGTTTTGTCATCACCAAAAAGGGGGAAATTGTTAATTTATAAGTTTTGTTGATAACGAAAACAAGACATAAGAACTGAAATTAAGACTAAGATCTAAATGTTAGGTATTCGTAGAAGAGAAGGAAGTATTTCATATCTGGACTATTAGTATTCGGGAAAAGAATTTATCATATTTGATCTAACAGGATAAGTTTATCAGAGCGTAGAATAGCGAAGAGTACTTATCAGAGGGTTTCAGATCTCAATAATCGGGATAATTATTCAGATCCGAGAGATTTGGGAACAGTATATTCAGATTCAGATCAGAACCGAGCAAACCAGATGAGAGAAACCCAGATTCGATTGTATCAGTTTCTGAGTATATCAGATTTGGGTATTCGGGTTATCTCAGGTATCAGGTCAAGTCTCTCAGTATCAAATTTGATTCAGAGGCTACGGTTACAGATCCAGTTATATTTATTCAGAAGGTATATTTCAGATAAGAGCTTATAAAGATGAGAACGGACTCATTTTTTAGCAGAATCCATTCAGAGTATTTTCAGTTATTATTTGTCAGATTTCGGGAATGAAATTCAGATCAGAAAAGTTATTTCCAGGAATTCAGATCTCACAGAGTTACTGGCTAAAGAAATAAAAAATAAGGGAAAGTTCAGATCTCAATATGACTTTTATAAGATGATTTCAGATCTGACAGATAGTATTGATTGTGTAAAGTACAAAAAGGGGCATATTTCAGATGTGACGGCTATACGAGTAAAGAGATATATCTTGTTGTTATTCACTAAAGGAATTTTCGAAAAGGGAAAGAGAGCAAATTTCCGAATTCAGTGTTAAAATAGATGCAAGCTTCAAATATCTTCAGATGTTATCAGATGAGTATTTGAGAGAAATCAACGATCACGATTTAAGCACAAAAATCCTGTTAGACAATTTGAATTTAAGAGACAAGATCAGAGCTATTTTGAGCATAGTTTCACAGTACGTAGAGTTGGTACAACCGTTGATTACCTACTTTGGTATATAAGTCAACTCAGCTCTGACAAGCGCAGACAACCTTTTACATAGCATTAATGGAGAATTTATTGCGGTGATACGATGAAGATATGCAAGCAAAGGTTGTGTCTACTGGCTCATTTATTGACCGTTGAGGATGAAGAGTATATATAGCTGAAGATTTCAAATGAAAAAGCTCTCTCTTACTCTCTCGGTCATTGTTGAATCTCTAGCTCTCGGTGATTGTTGAATCGTTCTGGGAATATTAAAACGCTCATTCAAAATCCTCCAAGTCCCAGTGTTTAATCTCGAAGAATATTTTCGTTCAAGTTCTCATTAGATAAATCTTCGAGAAATCTTATGGTTTTCTTTTGTAAACATGTTTCATTGTATGAAACCAAAAGATTTACAGTACTCAACCATATCGTGTTCATTGTATATTCAGGTGTGAGTCTGTAACAAAAGTGCTTCTTGAAGCCGTTCGAAAATTACGTTATTTGTAACTTAGCAATGTATTTTCATGGTAGAAGTTGCTAGGAGTTCGCTTGGATCAAGGCTCAGGGATCGAGTGTAGATAGAGGCTGTGTTCACCAAATCTTCTAGTGGAACCTTCCTGAAAAGGAAAAAGGGGAGACGTAGGATCTTCATATCCGAACTTCCATAAACAAATTCTCGACCCTTGCACTTTTAAATTATTTGTATCGCATTTATTCTTAATTGTCACTGCTCAATCGGTTTATTTCCGCACATTAATTGTTAACCGAGAGAACAGCTTTGGATTGAGAGTCTCAGATCTAAGTTAAGCAAGGCTTGTAAAAATAGTTTTAAGGTTTCGAAAAATCAAAAATCGATAGGAGTTCATTCAACCCCCCCCACCCCTTCTGAACTCCTCGGCTCATTTTAACTATATTTTAGCATCCAGTAATTTAGCCAGTAATTGAGCACTTGATTCGATCTGATCTGATTGAGATACGTTTTGTGAAGCTAATATCCTGAGCTGTGCGAACTTTGATCTAATCATAATGCATTGTAAGCTCTGATTTGTTCGCTATTCGCTCGAACTGAAAGTTGTTCTTGCGATTTGATCCAGAGCTGAACCTTTTCTGGTCTGATATGATACTCAATTTTAAGCTGATCTGAAAACGTTCCTCCGAGCTGATTCGAAATATCTGAAAAACTGAACATTTAAATACTGACCTGAGAACTGAACTCTTCATGCTCTGATATGAAAAACTCTTACGATCTAAGCTGAAAGCTGTTCGTGAGGTCTGAGTTGTTCTCTGAGCTGACGTTGCTCTGATCTGTTCTGATTCCATAATCTACTGCAAGATGTTCTTTCTACGAAGCTCCAGTCTGAATCTGCTCTAATCTGATTCCTTCACTTAAGCTCTAATCTTATTTGTTTCGTTTGCTTTCCTCTGATCTGATTACGAATCTCTAATCTGATCTGATCTACGAAGCCCAATCTGATATGATCTAATCTGATTGACTTACTCTTAGATTATTGACGACGTTTTGAGCTGATCAACATGCTGGAGCTGATTGGAAACGCTTTAAACTGATCGACAAGCTCTGAGCTGATAGACGATGCTCTAAGCTGATCTATGATGCTCTAAACTGATATGTGTCACTATGAGCTGATCTGTGTCGCTCTAATCTAGTCTATGATGCTTTAAGTTGATCTGGGTCACTCTGGGCTGGTCTGTGATGCTCTAAGCTATCTGTGTCTATTTCAGCTGATCGAAAATTATCTAAGCTGATCTGTGTCACTCTGAGCTGATTAACGATACTCTAATCTAAGTTGTGTTGCTCTGAGCTGATCGGCGATGCTCTAAACTGATTTGTTTTGCTCTATGTTGTTCTGCTGTAATCTATTCTGATCTGTTTGTGCTGCTCCAGCTTCGACTAGCTCTGCTGTTTCATCTTAGACTTCTAAGTTGATCTAATCGATGCTTCAGTCCGTTCTTCTTTCAGCTGGACTGCTCTAAGCTGATCCACACTTCCTAACTGGTCTTCGTCATTGTTGAACACAACTCCTTATTTATACAGTGCTGTTCTCAGCTCTTGTATGATCTGATCTGCTACAACTTAAACCTGTGCACTCGTGTAGATTATCAGTAACATAAAAGCAAGTTTTCTGTTCATCAAAATCCAGATCTGATCTACATAGAAGATCCAACAATCTCCTCCTTTTTTATTTATGCAAAACTTGGATATAATTGAGCACGAAATCAACAGATTTGAAATATTTTCCCCCTTTTTGTGGGAATCAAAAAGGGATTTGAAATAATGTCTCCCCCTTAATAAGTAAAATCAAATCTCCCCATTAACACAGAGTGTGGTTTTTATTTGTCGAAAAGAAAACTTTCTGGAAGGGACGACATTTTGCAGAAAAACAGCATGCATGATATGAGAATATAACCATGAATAGAAATTGAAACGGTGAGAGAAAATATTCGTTGCGTCTTCATACACTGATAACACACGTGTCAGAAAACTATTGGCTAGTTTTGAATTTAAAAAGACACTTATTAAATTTAATCAAAAAAATAAAAATACACCGCATTTTAAAATAATCACAACCGTTGATTTGATCAGTAGAGGTATTATCATATCAGATCTAGGATAAGCATCAGCTGTGTATGCGCGTAATCTGAATCCAATCACCTCACAAACATTCAGCTGATTTAACGCTTATTATATCTGATCTGAGGTTTCCCCTACACTGAGGTTCCTCCTAATCTGAGGTTCTTCCCTAAGCTGAGGTTTCACTTAAGCTGACGTTTCCCCTAAACTGATGGTTCCCCTAAGCTGAGCAACGCCTCAATCATGTACATCAACAGATTAGGGTAGTTATAAAAGAGCAAGAATATTGCAAAAATACAAAAACTTAGCATCAGGCAGTGGCTTGGTGAAGATATCAGCGACTTGCTGTTATGTTGAAACGTATTCCAGCCTGACGTTCTTCTTGAGCACGTGATCTCTTATGAAGTGATTCCTGATGTTGATGTGCTTGGTTCGTGAATGCAGCATAGGATTCTGAGTGATGGCAATAGCATTGGTATTGTCGCCGATGATACGAGCCTTAGAAGCATCAATGCTGAAGTCCCTATGTTGATGTTGAACCCATAAGATCTGAGCACAACAAATCCCAGCTGCTAAGTACTCTGCTTCATCTGTGGATGTGGCGATTGAATCTGCTTCTTACTGAACCTTGAGATCAAACAATCTCCTAGGACTTGAAAAGTGTCACTCGTGCTTCGCCTATCAATTCTACAACCTGTGTAATCTGCATCACTGCACCCGATTAGTTGAAAGCTGGAGTCTTTGGGATACTAAAGACCCACATTAGGAGTACCCTTAAGGTATTTTAAAATATGTTTAACAGCGATGTAATGAGACTGTTTGGGTTCTGCTTGAAATCTAACACAAATACAGACAACAAACATGATGTCTGGTCTGCTAGATAAAGCAAAGAGCCTATTATACCACGATACAATGATACCTCAATGGTATTTCCAGCTTCATCTTTGTCCATTTCGATTGAGGCACTCATTGGGATAGCCACTGCTGAGAAGTTTTCCATCATGTACTTCTTCAGCAGTCCTTTCGTATATTTTTCTTGATTTATGTAGATTCCATTTTCAAGCCGTCGTACTTGAAGTTCAAGAAAGAATGTCAGCTCTCCCATCATGCGCATCTCAAACTTTTCATGCATTAGTTTCGAAAACTTCTGGCACAGTTTGGGGTTAGTAGATCCAAAGATAATATCATAAACATAAATCTGGACTAATAAGACGCGATCATTTTTAATAAATTTAAACAATGTCTTATCGACTGTGCCTATTATGAAATCATGTTCCAACAAAAATTTAGATAGTGTATCATACCAAGCTTTGTGTGCTTGCTTAAACCCGTATAGAGCTATATTCAATTTATAAACGTGATCTGGATATGTATAATTTATGAAGCCAGGAGGTTGTGCTACATACACTTCCTCAGTTAATATTCCATTTAGAGAGGCACTCTTCACGTCCATCTTGAAGTCTTTGAATGCAGCATATGCAAGAAAAATCCGAATGGCTTCTAATCTAGCTACTGGTGCGAAGGTTTCATCAAAGTCTATTCATTCTAGTTGTATAAAACTTTGTGCTACCAGCCTAGCTTTGTTTCTAACAACAATTCCATCTTCATTTAATTTATTCCTAAAGACCCATTTCGTTCCTATCACCGAGTGATTAGATGGCCTAGGAACTAATTTCCAAACTTTATTTCTTTCAGATTGATTAATTCTTCCTGCATCGCTTGTTTGGAAAAGGATCAGATCTCACAGGGCACCTAAGACCGAAGGGCCGTGAGATCTTATCAGCAAAAGAAAGAAAATATTGCACACGAGCTTACAGTAAGCTCTTGGCCTTGAAAACATTAGAGCACCGAGTATAGATCGGGATTGGAACTGAAATACCAAGCGAAAGTATCTCGAACTGAACCCTGATTTTATAAACGAAACACATTTGAAAACTGCTATGCTGAAAACAGGTTTTAAACAGATGCTATGCACATATGCGGAAAGCTTAAATTACTCATATGTTGTTTCTGGAAGTTCGGAGCTTAATCCTCCTACATATCCGCTTCTTAAAATCTAGAAGGTTTCTCCTAGAAGACTTTGATTAAAAATCAGCATGTGTCAGGCCTCGTGCTCAATCAGAGTTAAGACACATAATAAACCACGGCGGAAGCATTAAAATAGTGGCTAAAATTTTTGCTTTTGGCCTGACTGAGTAAAAATAAGTTAAAATACATTGATATCCAAAATACTAGTTTATACAACGTTGAAAACCCAAAACAATATCAACAACGATACAACATAGAGTGACTCTCAGTCAACAAAGAGATGAGTCTCTCGCTTAACATAGATACAATATAATATAACAAAAATATCATATGTATCTACTACATATAACTGGGACACTCTATCCACCTCCTAGGGCATTACCAGCTGGATCAACTCCATGACCAGCGGATAAACCATGGTAACCTAAAAACACACATAGGCAGACAAGACAACCAGCCCCAGAGGGACATCGGGGTCAAACCCCATTACGGAGAGAAACTGAATAACATCAGTTAAATAGCAATGGATAAAATGCGAATGCTATGCATGAGAACAAGGCTACAACCGAAGGCAGGGAGCCAAAGGATCTCAACGAAGCTGCTCAACAACTGATTCCAATCAACTGGAAGATAGTGGCCACGGGGTGTGTGAGCATATGGGAGCCACCCACTCATCTCAACAACGGTACCAGGTGCAGAACACAGCTCAACCTGCTGTTGTCCAACTCATGAGATGTGGGAGCTACCCACTCCGCTCATAGTGGCTGACGGATCCCAGCAAGAGATAAGGGACACGTGAGTTACCCGCTCGGCCTCTACAACTGGCATCCTGGTACACACAGATCAATACAAAAAGGCACTGCTAACAAGATCTGGGCTCAATATGATTAATGCGTGTGTGCAATTAAACGGCTTGCAATAAAACTACACAACAGAGGCAAGAAATAACAGTACAGAGGCATACACAGCAGCACACATAATATCCATGCCGAATCCAAAGCTGTAAAACAAGCTCACATCCGTACCTCAGTTCCGAGTTGCAATTACCACAAAAAGCAGTCCCGAGCAACCAGATTTGAAACCTGCTAAATCAAACAACAACGCTAACTCAGTGACGCAAAGCTCAGAGCTATGAACTGGGAGCTAAAACATCAACCAGATCTGTCCTACCCTTCTAGCTCAACAAACAGCTCTAAACAAAGCGGAAGGGAGGAACTAACACTTACCCAACAAGCTAACTGAACGGCAGAAGCAAATCTGCTCAAATGCTAACAGAATACACAGGGAAGCTTCCTTCGTGATCTTCTTCCAGCTAATCCAAAGACATCGAAAGAGGTATGAGAAGAATTTCCTTGGCAAGAGGAGTCCAGCGCTACCACTCTCGTGTCCGTTGGAGCTGTCTACAGTCGACAATCGAAGAAGAAAAGCTTCAGTGGATAGTAGCTAGGGTATCGTGAAAGGGTAAGGTTACGAGAATTTTTCTAAGTGTCGGGAAACAATATCAAGACTACGGTCAAAGTCTTCTATATTTATCACTTCAGTTCCCCAAATCTGGTGAACAATATCCACCGACAAATCTGCTCAAAGCTATTCTCAACTCAGATCTGAGTAGCACTCCAGATCTGGACTATATGCTAAACAGATTTGGAACTTACCCAAATGACGTTGCACCAAGGACCGCTCGCTCACCTGGACACGTCATCTCGCTAACCACATCTTCTATCGCTAAACGGCATCACATCGCCACTCAGATCTGAAAGATCACATCTCACACAAGCGTTGACCAGTCAAAGCTGAAATCCCTAGACCGCTCCGGTCTACTCCAAACCACGAACCGGATCTGTTCACGCATTACTAAACGTGTGCGAAACTCAAACCTGAATCCTCTTCAAACGGCGACGCTTCAATACCTGCGAAGGATAACCAACTAGCGCGCCCAGAATAACGCGCGACTACCAGATTACACAACCAAAACTGAATGCGATCACCAACGCTGACCAACACTCAAATCTGAACATTTTTCCGCATAAGTTCTCTAACAATCCAGTGCTGTTTCGAAGGCTTCTACAGACCCGATTACTTCACCAAGCATACTAGCCCAAAGCTGTCTCATCCCAAATCTGTTCAAACCAAATCAGGTCTATGATTAACCCGATTAATTAACTCAATTAATCAAATAATATTTTGGGTCTCACATCTCTCCCCCACTGAAAATAAGATTTCATCCTCGAAATCAAAGAACAACTCCATATCAGAACCAAAACTCAACAGAATACTCAAAAAATGGATAACCACGCTATGCACAAAACAACCAGTAACCTCTAACACGCAACAAGTGGCTACTAACCAAGTGTTCATGACAACTGGAACAAACAACAAACAAACAACTAGCCACTGGAGTCAAATACAAAATCTACTCAAACAGATGAGTCCATTCACTCTGCATTTTCTCTTCTAGTTCCCACGTAGCTTCTTCTCTACCATGTTTGCTCCACTGGACCATCACCAAGGGAATTGTCTAGTTTCTCAGCTGTTTCTCTTTTCTGTACAAATCTGCAAGGGATATTCCACATAGCTCAAAGTCCGATCTAGCTCCACCTCGTTTGTTTGCAACACATGAGAAGGATCTGGCTCATACTTCCTCAACATAGACACATGAAACATATCATGTAATGAGGATAGATCTGGCGGCAACAACAACCGATAAGCTAAAGGACCAATATTTTCAACAATCTCATAATGTCCAACATAACGAGGAGCAAATTTTCCCTTGAGACCAAATCTCATTACGCTTCGAAAAGGAGAAACTTTCAGAAAAACCAGATCTCCAACCTGAAATTCCAAAGGCCTACGCCTTCTATTCGCCTAGCTTTCTTGGCGATCTTGTGCAGCTTTCATGCGGTGTAGAATCATATCTACTTTATCTCTCATCTGCTGCACAAACTCTGAAGAAGACAACTGCTTCTCCCCCACTTCTTCCCAACATATAGGCGATCTGCACCTCCTACCATACAAAGCTTCAAATGATGCCATACCAATCGTGACCTGATAGCTGTTATTATAAGAAAACTCAATTGAAGACAACGAATCTTGCCATCTACCACTGAAATCCATCACAACAGCTCTCAAGAAAGGACACACTCTAACAAAGTGTCCTGGCTGTCCGCAGTTACGGCAAGACCCGTGAACTCCACGACACTGCGAAGTCGGATGTCTTCACCCGCACTGACCACAAGGCATACCGCCAGAACCACTACCAGAACCACTGCCAGAACCAGAACTCAAAGAACCAGAGGAACTCGAATTCGCCTTCTTCTTAAACTGTTTCCCTGGAGGTCGAAACCTTTGGCGATTCGACTGCTGCTGCGACTCCTGAGGAGAATAAAAAGATTGCGACGCATCTATAGGCTGATAGGTGCGTCCAGTAGTCTGCTGAATCGTAACCTCAACCACCAACAAACTCTCCTCAATGTCCACCGCTCGGTTCACTGCATCAATATAGGTCGCAGATGACCCAGACAAAACCATCCGGTACAGATCAGGCCTCAAGCCTTCAGAAATTTGTTCCTATTCGTCCTCTCCTGGTTGGCAATGTGTGGCACATAAACCAAAAGTGCAGAAAACTATTGGGCATACTCAGCCACTCGCATGCTACCCTGCTTCAAGTTGTCAAACTCCCGCTCCCGGCTGTTATAGAAGGAATCCGGGGTATACTCCTGTCTGAACGCCTCACAGAAGCTCTCCCAGGTGATCACAGCCCCACTATCACGAAGGATACGAGAAGTACCCTCCACCAGCGCTGTGCATTGCCCCTCAGCTGCAACACCGCCAGCTTCAGTCTCTTCTCGGGAGCGTACTCCAGAGTATCGAACAACTCCTCCATCTGAGCTAACCAAGCCTCAGCCATCGCACCACCCTCGGCTGCAGTAAACGTCGGAGGGTTCGTCCGCTGAAACCTAGCTAGGACCAACTCCATCTCGCCTATCTGTCTAGTAATGTTCTCAACCTGATGATCATCATCACTACCTGCCCTAGACTCCTCCTCGGTACGTCTAGTCGCCCTAACTCTTCCTCTCCTCGGCGGCATCTAAACAAATCTAGAGGTAAGATCTCACAGCAGATATATCACATGGACAGATAAAAGATCACATAAGTCACAGAGTCAATCCAAATCAAATCAAAACTCTGTGCCTAGACTCGAGTGTGATCAAAGAAAATCGAGCTTATCCCAGTTTAAGCTCTGATACCAAAAATGTCAGGCCCCATGCTAATCACCAAGGATTACAGCACAATTAAGCACATAAACACGGAAGCATAAAATTAGGGCTTAAAAATTTTTCGAAATAGTTTGGGCCTGAACACAAAACATACATTCAAAATATCAATACTCAAAATATGAGTTAACTTAAACCCATACAAAACAGGTAACACAAATCTCAAATCAACAATAGATCCCCAAATACATAGAATCACGGGGCATCCCCCGGTTCAATACATAATAAAATAGACTGGGACTCAAGGGAATGGGGATCGACCAACTGAACCTCCACTCTGTCCAGCTTGGTTACCTGAAGATCCTGCAAATGGGTAACACAGACCCAAACAACACAAAAGCAGGAAAACAAATACGAGGTCAAGCCTCAGTACGAAGAGCCATCAAAACAGCTAATCATGCAACATGCTATAAATCAATGCTATGAAATGCATGAGGGCTATCAAAGATCGGATAGCTAGACCAGCAAATCGACTGGAAAATCATCTCAAGCGAGCCTCTATTCCACGCACAGAAAATCGGTCGGTGGAAATCATCGGTCCGTGATCATCGGGGCCCGTCAGCCCATCACAGCTCGGTGTAGACACTCGAATCCGGCAGTCACCACTCCGATGATAGCGTTGGAATTTTCGGGCACGACACATCTGTCGGGCCAGTCACAACGTGGCTCTCAATCAGGTCATCAATCAATCTGTCAATCAGGCTCAAGATGTATGCATGTATGCCATTCAGAAATCAATGCTCAATGCATACAAGTCACAATACGTAAAACAGAACATAAATCAATCAATAAAACACATTCTGCTCACGCAAATACAGCCATCAAAATCAAACAGATTTCACAGCCTGAAATATACGCATGCTCAAGCATCAAAGCTGTCCAGAGTTGCTCCAATTCATACCTCTCTGTCTCAACTACCTTAACAGATTCCTCAAATGCGCAGTAGAAACTCAGCCTGCACAACAGCTTCCTTCTGGCCTCGAAATCTACGGCAGAAAGCTACTGAAATCTCAAATCTGTCAAAGCATTAAACAATTCATCTTACACTAATTCGAATCTGCTTATAACCTACGGCCAGAATCTCAAATCCATTGTTACTAATCAAAATAGGCTCATACAGCTGAAACTAAGCACAAGCTGCAAGATTTACTCACCCAAAATCTCAAAAGAACTGGAGACAACTTCTGCTCAACGGTAGAGAAAATCCCACGAGCACGCAGATCCTTCGGGATCCCTCAAATTGCTGCCTATAGCTTTCTAGCAGGTATCAATCGAAAGAGCTAGCCTCAGGTAGTTCAGCGCCACCTAAACCGTCGAAAACAAAGACTGGAATTGGCAGAAATCTAGGGAAGAAATGTTCGAATGAACAGTGTCGGTCGAGGGTTTCAACCGAGATGAGGATAAGAAATATCGGGTTGAAAATGTTCTAAGTGTTGCTCAACACTTGTATTTTAAATCCTCAACTCAATCTCTTTAGAATAAGACAACTCCCGACTAAAACAGATTCCTGCATCATAAACTAGCGCCAACCAGATCCCTCAAACTAGCGCTTAAAATCCAACAGATCTCTCAGCGCTCAACACATCGCTGGTCTCACAAGGCGCTGCGCTAAACACTACGAACTAAACAAAACGATTTCGCACGCGTGAAGTATGAAATGAACCAGCGATACAACATCAGATCTGTCAGGCCCCGTGCTAATAAACAGAGATTATAGCACAAATAAGCACATAATAGCGGAAGCATAAAATTAGGGCTTAAAAATTTTTCGAAATAATTTGGGCCTGGACTCAAAACATACATTCAAAATATCAATACTCAAAATACGATTTGACTCAACTCATATAAAATTGGTAACGTCAATTATCAATTCAAATTCAGATCCCCAAAATACTTATGACACGGGGCATCCCCCGGGTTCGATACATAATAAAATAACTGGGACTCATGGGAACGAAGATCGACCAGCTGAACCTCCACTCTGTCCATCTTTGTTACTTGAAGATCCTGCAAGTGGGTAACGCAGACCCAAACAACACAAAAGCAGGAAAACAAATACGAGGTCAAGCCTCAGTACGAAGAGCTATCTAAACAGCTAATCATGCAACATGCTATAAATCAATGCTATGAAATGCATGAGGGCTATCAAAGATCAGATAGCTAGACCAGCAAATCGACTGGCCATCTCTAGCGAGCCTCTATACCACGCACAGCAAAATCGACCGGTGGAAATCATCGGTCCGTGATTATCGGGGCCCGTCAGCCCATCACAGCTCGGTGGTAGACACTCGAATCCGGCAGTCACCACTCCGATGATAGCGTTGGACTTTTTGGGCATGACACATCTGTCGGCCAGTCAAAATGTGGCTCTCAATCAGGTCATCAATCAATCTTTCAGGCTCGATATGTATGCATGATGGCAATCAATATTCAATATCAATGCATACAATAAATCATACGTGAAAACAGAACATCAAATCATATAAATCATCAATCTGTTCCACGTAAATACATCCATCGAATCCACCAGATTTCACAGCCTGAAATATACACATGCTCAAGCATCAAAGCTGTCCAGAGTTGCTCAAATTCGTACCTCAACAGCTTAATTCTACCTCGCTGATTCGAACAGGGCACGACAACTCACGGCCTAAATGAAACAGATCTCTCCGGGCTTCCTCAAACAAGGCAGAAGGCTCCTGGAAGCTGAAATCTGATAAAGCATCGTATAACAGCAATTCAATACCATATCAATTCTGCTTAACATCTACTGTCGAAGACTCAAATCTGGTCTGACCTCTAATTAAAGTTCTAACAGCTAAATCCAAAGCTTAAAACAATAGGAAATGCTCACCCAAAACTCAAAAGAGCTGAAGAACGAACGTCACAGATTTCTCAGAAATCTTCGAACGTCCAGCCACTTCGCACTTCCTCTCCAACGGCGATTCAGAGCCTCAAATGGGTAGCAATCGAAATAGCTAACCAAGGGGAGTTCAGCGCCACCTAGATTTTCCAAAACAAAAGCTGGAAACGATGGGAATCTAACGGAGAAATGTTCGAATGAACAGTGTCGGTCGAGGGTTTCAACAGAGATAAGGATAAGAAATATCGGGTTGAAAATGTTCTAAGTATTCCTCAACACTTGTATTAAAATCCTCTATTCAATCTCTATCGAATAAGACAACTCTAGACTAAAACAGATCCCTGCATCTCTTCCTAGCGCCAAACAGATCTCTCGAACAGCACTCAACCCATCAGATTTCTCAGCCCTACACTAACACCCGCGCGCTAAACAAAACGACATCGTACGCATGAAGTCTGAAATTCACCAGCGATACAACATCAGATCTCTCCGATCGCACAACACAATCACGCTAAGCGCTGATGGTCAAAACGACAACGCACTAACTTAATCAAACGACGTCGCATCGGTGACATCTGAAACTAGCGCTCATCGTCGCTTCTCGCACACCAGCGATCACGCTACTGAAAGAATTGACCAGTGTTGACATCTGTTCCCGCGCCTCTTCAACAGACCTCTCACACGTGAAACAGATCCCTCGCAAATGCTATATCTAAACGACGTCGTACCACTCAAACAAACGACGACGTTTCGGAACCAATACAAAATACGCTAAGGCAAGGTCTGAAGTACAACAATGCTAATAGATCTCTGCCAAACGACGGTGTTTTTGAAACAGATCCCTCGCAAATGCTATATCTAAACGACGTCGTACCACTCAAACAAACGACGACGTTTCGGAACCAATACAAAATACGCTAAGGCAAGGTCTGAAGTACAACAATGCTAATAGATCTCTGCCAAACGACGGTGTTTTACTCTGAGCGCTATACTCGACCACCAGATCCCTACAGAGCATATCTCACTCTCAAACACACCCAAAACGGCGCGTTTCACTTCTTAACGCTAAAGAATCAGATTTCTACCTCAAGTTCACCAAATCAACTCCAAGTCTCGCGCAGCTTTCACCCGATAACTCCTGCGACTAGAAATCTGAAATTCTCGACGAGAGATCTGAAATTCTCAAATCAGATTTCACCAAAAATCATTCGAAAATTCTAAATTCGAATTTCTCAATCCTCACAAGATCTCTCCGATCGCACAATACAATCACGCTAAGCGCTGATGGCCAAAACGACGACGCAGCATCTTAATGGAACGACGTCGCGTCGCTCAAAACAGACCTCTCCCCAACACACAATTCTAGCGCTCATCGTTGAACAGATCTGTGCGCTTTACCAATGCGCAAAACGGCGTCGCACCGAGAGAACAGATCTCTCTCTCAAACCACAACATCCGAACACGCTACACCAGACGTCAACTCCAACATGTTGACCAACACGTGGCATTCTCTCAATCCAGCGATCACTCGAACCAGCTATCACCCGCTACGGTTCCGTTGACCAGCATTGACGTCTGAAATGCTCTACTAGCGAGAAGTCTGAAGATACGAAACGACAGCGCTTCACTCCAGACCAACCAGACCTCACCAAAACGACGACATTTCACCAAAATTCACAACAACTCTCGCAAACACTCGGGAACATCAGATTTCACCCTAAACAACAACGTTTCACCTCTAAACGCTAAGGAATCAGATTTCTACCTCAAGTTCACCAAATCAACTCCAATTCTCGCACAGCTTTCACCCGATAACTCCTGCGACAAGAATTCTGAAATGCTCTACGAGAGGTCTGAAATTCTCAAATCAGATTTCACCAAAAATCACAAATCTGTAATCTGAAAATTCGAAAATTCTAAATTCGAATTTCTCAATCCTCACAAACACTGCCCCCTGACTCAAGTGTGATCAAAAGAAATTGAGCTTATCCCAGCTTAAACTCTGATACCAAAAATGTCATGGCTCGTGCTCAATCAGAGTTAAGACACATAATAAACCACGGCGGAAGCATTAAAATAGTGGCTAAAATTTTCTTTTTTTGCCTGACTGAGTAATAACATAAGTTAAAACACATTGATATCCAAAATACTGGTTTATACAACTCTTAAAAGACAAAAGTATCAACAACGATACAACATAAAGTGACTCTTAGTCAACAAAGAGATGAGTCTCTCGCTCAACGTAGATACAATATAATATAACAAAAATATCATATGTATCTACTACATATAACTGGGACATCCTATCCACCTCCCGGGGCATTACCAGCTGGATCAACTCCACGACCAACGGAGAAACCATGGTAACCTAAAAACACACACAGGCATACAAGACAACCAGCCCCAGAGGGACATCGGGGTCAAACCCCAGTACGAAGAGCAACTGAATAACAGCAGTTAAATAGCAACAGATAAAATGAGAATGCTATGCATGAGAACAAGGCTACAACCGAAGGCAGGGAGCCAAAGGATCTCAACGAATCTGCTCAAAACCTGATTCCAATCAACTGGAAGATAGTGGCCACGGGGTGTGTGAGCATATGGGAGCTACCCAATCATCTCAACACACGGTACCAGGTGCAGAACACAGCTCAACCTGCTGTTGCCCAACTCATGAGATGTGGGAGCTACCCACTCCGCTCATAGTGGCTGACGGATCCCAACAAGAGATAAGGGACACGGGAGTTACCCGCTCGGCCTCTACAACTGGCATCCTGGTACTCACAAATCAATACAAAAAGGCATTGTTAACAAGATCTGGGCTCAACATGAATAATTTTGTGTATGCAATGAAACGGCTTGCAATAAAACTACACAACAGAGGCAAGAAATAACAAAACAGAGGCATACACATAAGCACACATAATATCCATGCCGAATCCAACGCTGTAAAACAAGCTCACATTCGTAACTCAGTTCCGAGCTACAATTACCACAAAAAACAGTCCTGAGCAACCAGATCTAAAACCTGCTAAATCAAACAACAATGCTAACTCAGGGACGCAAAGCTCAGAGCTACGAACTGGGAGCTACAACCTCAACCAGCTCTGTCCTACCCTTCTAGCTCAACAAACAGCTCTAAACAAAGCGGAAGGGAGGAACTAACACTTACCCAACAAGCTACATGAACGGCAGAAGCAAATCTACTCAAATGCTAACAGACAACACAGGGAAGCTTCCTTCACGATCTTCTTCCAGCTAACCCAAAGACTTCGAAAGAGGTATGAGAAGAATCGCCTTGGTAAGAGGAGTCCAGTGCTACCACTCTCGAGTCCGTCGGAGCTGTCTACCGTTGGCAATCAAATAAGAAAAGCTTCGTTGAACAGTAGCTAGGGTATCGCGACAGGGTAAGGTTACGAGAATATTTCTAAGTGTCGGGAAACAATATCAAGACTACTGTCAAAGTCTTCTATATATATCACTTAAGTTCCCCAAATCTGGTGAACATTAGCCACCGACAAAACTGCTCAAAGTTGTTCCCAACTCAGATCTGAGTAGTACTCCAGATCTGGAATATACGCTAAACAGATTTGGAACTTACCCAAACGACGTCGCACCAAGGACCGCTCGCTCACTAGGACACGTTGTCTCGCTAACCACATTTGCTATAGCTAAACGGTGTCACATCGCCACTCAGATCTGAAAGATCAGATCTCACACAAGCAATAACCAATCAAAGCTGAAATACCTAGACCGCTCCGGTCTACTCCAAACCACGAACCGGACATGTCCACGCATTACTAAGCGCTTGCGCAACTCAAACCTGAATCCTCTTCAAACGGCGTCGCTTCAATACCTGCGAAGGATAACCAACTAACGTGCCCAGAATAAACGTCCGTCTACCAGATTACACCACCAAAACTGAATGCGATCACCAATGCTGACCAACACTCAAATCTGAACATTTTCCCACAGAAGTTCTCTAACAATCTAGAGTTGTTTCGAAGGCTTCTACTGACCCAAATACTTCACCAAGCATACTAGCCCAAAGTTGGCTCATCCCAGATCTGTTCAAACCAAATCTGGTCTATGCTAAACCCGATTAATTAACTCAATTAATCCAATAATATTTCGGGTCTCACAGCATGTACAACCCACTCAGCTGGGACTTATTCATCTATCAAAGTTGAACTCCTAGAATCTACACCATCTTGCAGCTGTGTTCATCCAACTCCATGAACTTCTTTAACGTCTCTATTCAAAGACTACATACACAAAGTTTAACGTCTTAGTGCTAAGATGGATTTGGTGTTTGGTTTGTGACAACTCAACTATTCTAATCAGCTCTCAGCTATTATGTGACTGAACTACTATGTGTGAGATTTTTAGTGTAAGCTCAACTCTCGAATATAAAATCTCACAACTAGGAAGTGCTTCTAGAAAGCTAAATTCAGCTCAACAGTCGCCTGTTACAATAAGCTCCTTAGATCTGATAGTCAACTGCTTCGCCGCTCTATTTTTCTTCCCATTTTTTCCTCTCTTTTAACAACTATCTTCTTCATCAGTTTTCTTGTATAAATAGCTTCCCACTCTGAAATAGCCTTTGGGCACACACTTCTATTCATTGTAAATCTTTTGCAGCATTCTGACATTGTGTGTACTTTTCGTCCTTTATAGTATATGGGTAGGTGTAGCTATTTAATGCATTTCTTCTTCTTGTGGACATATGTGACAATACATCAATTTGAATTTCCTTATTCAAACTGATTCGCCCGTCTGCATTGATCCTTCAGATCTGATCCAGCTTTAAGTCAGATCTGATATAGCTTTGAGTTGATCTTTTCTTCAGATCTGATCCAACTTTGAGTTGATCTTCTCTTCAGATCTGATCCAGCTGTGAACTTTTCTGATATGTTCTAGTCAATTCAGCTCTCAACTGAATTGATTTCTTCAATGCTCCAGGCAGTTCAGTCTCAGCTGAGTTGAATTTCTCTGATCTGCTCTCAGCTGAACTACTCCATACGAAAGCTGTCATCTGAAATCTTCTCGTTGGCATTTCAGCTTTCGTCCGAGATATGTCTTGTTATGTTTCCAGCTTTTCTGCGCACTTAGTAAATATATTAGTAACATAACAGCAAGTTTTGTGTAACTCAAAACTCAGATCTGGATCTTTACAAAGATTCCAACAATATCTCCCTTTTTGATTTACACAAAACTTTTAATAATCGATGCATGATCTAACAAATTCCCTCCTTTTTGTGGGAATCAAAGAGGGATCGAAACCTGTCCTTCCCTTTAATATTTCAAATAAAAATCTCCTGAAGCTAACACAGCAGGAACTATAGCTGCATGGGTTTTTCAGATTTTGAAAAGATAAACAGGATTGGGGACGACCGTATGCAAAAATGATATGATTTTGGAAGAACTGGTCGTATGCTACTGAAAATTCTCATTTATTTCAGAATAGGAGATAAATAAAACTGAATTAACAGTACTTCTTCCATATTTCTCAGTTTTTGTCCCATGTGCTATTGATCAGCACAACCAGAAATAGAGAAAATGGCGTACACACAGATTACAAGTAATCAGTGTCAGCTAGATAGAAGATGTAAACTGAAAATTTAAATGCATTACACTCCTTATACTTCATAACATGAGTTTTTTAGAAAAAATCTGTAGCATAGATACGAATGAAATAAGTATCAACTTTTGAAAAACTTTGAGAGAAACAGATCACGCAATAAAAGATTCGCGATCTGTGCTGAAAAACAAAGCCAAATCTGAGATGATGCTTCAAATATATGATCAAATTACTAAGATTAAGAGATAAATAATAATGGAATTTACAAAATCTCTTCCATTTCTCTTCAATTTTGTCCCATAACAAAACTAAAGATCTTGGCATACACACAGATCACGCATGATCTGTGTCAGCTCGTCAAAAGACATATTGCTGCACATTCTTTTGGAACAATACTCTGCAATTGTAAAATCATTACTCTCCCTATATTTTATAATGTAAGCTGAAATCTTTTTAAAAACAAAGCACCAGCTGATATTTTTTCGCACAAAAAGAAATTTTGATGAACATTAGAGCACACAAGTAAATTTGTTTTAAAGCTGAACACATGCTACTGAGTCACTTAATTTATTTAGATTAGGTGAAAATGGATAACTGAACAACCATATTCTCTTTCATTTCTCTTATTTTGTCCCATGTGTTGAAGTCAGCCCAACCAAAATAAGATTTTAGCATACACACAGAAACTCGCGCATTCTACTTCAGCACGACAAAAGAAACACCGAAGTTCAAACATCATTTCACACCTATTCCTCATAAAATAATCTTTTCAAATTTTTAAAAAACCTTTTAAAAATAAATTAGCACGTGTATTTTCAAGAAAAAAAAGCTCTTTTCAAGAACCACCTGCTCTGATACCACTTGTTAGGAAAGGATCAGATCTCACTGGGCACCTAAGACCGAAGGGCCGTGAGATCTGATTAGCAAAAGAAAGAAAATATAGCACATGAGCTTACAGTAAGCTCTTGTCCATGAAAACATAAGAGCACCGAGTACATATCGGGATTGGCACTGAAATACCAAGCGGAAGTATCCCAAACTGAACCCTGATTTTATAAACGAAACACATTTGAAATACTGTTGTGCTGAAAACAGGTTTTAAACAGATGCTATGCACATATGCAGAAAGCTTAAATTACTCAGCTGTTGTTTCTGGAAGTTCGGAGCTTAATCCTCCTACATCTCCCCTTCTTCCAATCTGGAAGGTTTCTCCTAGAAGACTTTGATTATACATCAGCATGTACAACCCACTCAGCTGGGACTTATTCATTGCCCAAAGCTGAACTCCTAGACTCTACACCAGCTCGCAGTTGTGTTCAACCAACTCCATGAACTTCTTTAACGTCTTTGTTAAAAGACTACATACACAAAGTTTAACGTCTTCGTGGTAATACGTATTTGGTGTTTGGTTTGTTATTCACTCAACTATTCTAATAAGCACTCAGCTATGTGAGTGAACTTATGTGTGTAATGAAATTTTCAGTGTAAGCTCAACTCTCGAATATAAAATCTCACACAACTAGGAAGTGATTCTAGAAATCTAAATTCAGCTCAACAGTCTACTGTTACAATAAGCTCCTTAGATATGATAGTCAACTGCTCCATCTCTCTGTTTTTCTTCCCTTTTTTCCTCTATTTAAACATCTATCTTCTTCATCAATTTTCTTGTATAAATATCTTCCCACTCTGAAATAGCCGTTGGACACACACTTCTACTCATTGTAAAGCTTCTGCAGCATTCTGACATTGTATGTACTTTTCGTCCTTTATAGTATATGGGTAGGTGTAGCTATTTAATGCATTTCGACTTCTTGTGAACTGATGTGACAATACATCAGTTTGAATTTCTTTATTCAAACTGATTCGCCCGTCTGCATTGATCTTCAGTTCTGATCCAGCTTTGAGTCATATCTGATCTAGCTTTGAGTTTATCTTCTCTTCAGATCTGATCCACCTTTGAGTTGATCTTCTCTTCAGATCTGATCCAGCTGTGAACTTTTCTTATATGCTCTAGTCAATTCATCTCTCAGCTGAATTGATTTCGTCATTGCTCCAGGCAGTTCAACTCTCAGCTGAGTTGACTTTCTCTGATCTGCTCTCAGCTGAACTGCTCCATAAGAAAGCTGTGATCTGAAATATTCTCGTTGGCATTTCAGCTTTCGTCTGAGATATGTCTTCTTATGTTTCCAGATTTTCTACCCACTTAGTAAATATATTAGTAACATAACAGAAATTTTTGCGTAACTCAAAACTCAGATATGGATTTGTTACACAGATCCCAACATCGCTTCTACCCAGCTCGAGTCTACTAAGACCTCATCAATAAGCTTAGGCTCTATATGAGAGATGAATGCTGAATTGAAATACCCATGCATAAGCTGGATTCGTGTGTGAACTGGTGAAGTAATGTTACCTATGACCTGCTCAGGTGGGTGATTTCTATGCCACCAAAGATCAGGTCCAAAGATATTTGCTTCGTTGATGTCTGTGATCTGAACTGATTCAGCTTGGGTGATAACACCTGATATGTTTGGATCATCAGCTTGCGTGCGATCTGTATCAGCTTACACGTCATCTGCATCTGCTCGCGTGTCGTGTGAAACAGCCTCGACAGCTAGCACACCTGTTGCTTGTGGGTGTCCTGCACTGGGTCAATATTAGTCAAATCAATGATGATAGGATCAATATGGCTCGAAAAACAGCTGTAGGAGTTTAGAAGGGGGGGCTTGAATGAACTCCTAGTATTTTAAATTTTTCGAAACCTTTTTAAAACAAGTTTTACAAGAACCCGCTTAACTTAAATCCGAGTTACCAGATTTAAGATATCTCAGTCCAAACGCTGATTTCTTGGCTAACAATATATGTGCAAGAACCCGCTTAACTTAAATCCGAGTTACCAGATTTAAGATATCTCAGTCCAAACGCTGATTTCTTGGCTAACAATATATGTGCGGAAATAAGCCAATCAAACAGTGAACAATGTACGGTAAATAAATGCAGTAATGTAAAAGTTTAAGGAATAAGAGATTTGTTTATGGAAGTTCGGATATCAATATCCTACGTCTCCCCTTCTTCCTTTTCAGGAAGGTTCCACTAAAAGATTTGATGATTACAGCCCATATGCAAACACACAGTCACCGAGCCTCGCTTCAGGTGAACTCCTAGCAACCAAACAAAAAGCAGACGTAGCTGCTGTTTACAAACTATGATATTTTTCGAACTACTTCACAAGCCAGTTCGTTACAGACTCAATAGAATATGAAAGTGAAATACAAATGATTTTTGAGTGCAAATCTTCTGGTTTCTAAACTAAGAAACTCGAGTCAACAAGGTGAACCAGAATATGACTCGAAGGTATTTTCTGTGATAGCTTAGTTGTATGTTCTTCGAGTTTTTGAGCTTTTGAAAGATAATGTCGATAGATGAAAAGCTCGAGAGTGATGAAGACTTTGAACAACAGAGTGTTGGAGAGTGTAATAGCCGAGAGCCTCTTCAATTCAAAATTCCATCTATTTATATCTTTCGTCTTCCAACGGTCATTAAATTCACCCAAGGAAACAAAATCCTTTTGAATAAATGTCGATCGCATATTCTGCTCCACTACAATGGTAAATTGCGCTTTGTCTGAGCTAAAATGTCGTCTTTCCAAAATTGTGCGAACACCATATAACGTCCTCTGTATATTGTGTATTATTTACCCAAAATAGTACTGATGTTGTCTCCTTAATTCCAGGCATATGTACGATTCAATCTTCACCATTGATTCTTTCCAATTTGAGCATTGATATTGTTTGAATCAGTTCATCGTTTGCGCCTGAATGTTTTCCCTTAATTTCTCTCGTCGTTGTTTGTGAAGTTGCAGCTGAATAGATACTTGAATATTTGCAACAACTGAGTGCTTTAACACTTGAGTTATTCCATCAGCTGAATGATTTGTAACATCTGTCTACAACTACTGAGAGATTGTCTTGACATCTGAATTATTCCCTTTTTGTAAATTGACGAATACAATGTATCTGAATACTTCGTAACGGCTGGTTCCAACGACTGAAGGATTCAACATCTGAATGCTAACCAACAGCTGAATCCACGCATAACTCAACGTCTGAATCCTAGCGCTAAACCAAACAATGTCGTTTCAAATTATCCAAACGAAGTAATTTTGCTAACTTTAACACCAGAATAATTGCGCCTGATATCAAATCAACAATAACTGAATCTCAGCAGCTGAATATACTGAACTTCTGAAATAGATACCCAACATCTGAATATACTTCAAAGTAGATACCCAACGTCTGAATCCAAATCAACTGTAGTCAACGTCTGAATCCATACCAGAATCTGATAATCCATATATATTCAACGTCTGAAAATATTTAGCTCAACATACGTAGTTCATAATCTTCAACGTCTGACTATCTAGATGCTATCTTGAATTTAGCACTGTCTTATTTTGTTATCACCAAAACTAATAAATTTTATCTTATCAATGTCCCCATTTTTGGTGATGAAAAAACTTAGCAGCCTTATGACTTAAATAGATAGGCAAAATAAATTGCGCAAAGGTCTGCTGAAATTCTAAATTCCATTAACGATCAACGTACAAAAGATTTGTACAAGGAGAACTGAAAGAGAATATCCTAAAACTGTTTCTTCCCCGTGATCCAATATTCGGCGTCTTGTTTAGGCGGAAGATATGGTCCATAAAATATACCACGAACCGGTGACTCACCACCACTGGATCGTTTTCTCTTTGATCCACTCTTATCACCTCTTCTCCGACTTTCACTACCGCTGCCTCTTGTTTCAACATCTCTGCTGACAGAGACTCCACCATATCTGCTCTGATCATCTGGTCTACTACCACTGCCACCACCTGGTCTGTTTTGATCATCGGGAGGCGGTTGAGGGCGGCAGCTGCTACTATCTTCCCCCTTTTTGTCATTACCACGATTAATGTAAGCAATAAGTTCACCCAACTGAGAGGAAAGATTGTTATAATTCTCCTGTGCCTGTGCACGGAAGCAATTCGCTTCTAATGGTAGCAACCTGCCCATCCAAATCTGTTACTTTAGCATTGATCTCATTAACCTCCTTCCGAACATCAACATTATCGAAAGCAGCAACAGCCACTTGAGTTCTAATCCTCTGTTGAGATTTGACAACATCTAGCGACAGGGCAATCTTGTGTTCACGCATATCTTTGGGCATATTTGAAAGCAATGCCATGTACGCCCTGTCCTGTTCATCCAATTGGGCATTAAACTCCTTATGAAGGTCTCAGATGTGCATGAGAAGAATGTCCCTGAGCTTATCAGCATCGTATTTGCGCCATATTTGTTCAAACTGAACTTGATCAATAGAGGCGCGCAGTTGAGCGAAAAACTCTATGAAATCGGTAGCAACAGCTGGTAGAGAAGTCAAAGTAGCAGCTGTATCATTGTCATCAAAACGAATGGAAGAATCATCTGAGAGATCTGGAGAATCTGATCGGTGTTCCATATCCATCTGGTCATCCTTGTTCACAAACACTGAACTAGAATCTGTAAGAAGCAAAATTGATGAACTCTATACAACAGAATCAAAATCTGTAGCAACTGATCTGTCTTGAACAATAACTGAAAGAATATTACTAATATCAACTGTACTCAAATTTACATAAAGACAATATCTGACAGACACTATACCCAGCTGGAACCATCCCCAAGAAGTAACATTTGGCCTTCTAAATTCAAAAGCTGGGACTGACTCCACAACTGATAAAGCTCTGCAGAAATTTAATGACCCCATTGGCAGCAGTTTCTCTGAGACAAAGAATTTGACTACTTCCATACAAACATATGCCCACTGCTTCTTCATTACCTTGAAAAATTCACAGACTGGTGGAAGAGTGTCCACATAGGATAGCTGGCGTGGAACTTCTGTACAAACAACAGGCCCTGGCAAAGGCTTCCAAAAATCCGTGCACGGCTGAATCACCCATGAGCCATCAACCTTGATCATCGTCCTTATCCAACAAGAAGACCGAAAATTGGTATTTGATCTGGCAATAACAGCGCCACGATCAAGAGGTCTTCCTTCAAAGAGTTTTGAGCAACACGTCTTCTCCCAACTAAGACCGTGTGCCAGCGTCTGTTCTTTCAATTCTTCTAACAAAAACATATGAAGATCGGATAACCATTCAAGAAGACCGAAAATTGGTATTTGATCTGGCAATAACAGCGCCACGATCAAGAGGTCTTCCTTCAAAGAGTTTTGAGCAACACGTCTTCTCCCAACTAAGACCGTGTGCCAGCGTCTGTTCTTTCAATTCTTCTAACAAAAACATATGAAGATCGGATAACCATTCAAGAACTTTGAGGTCAGTGGCAGAAGAACCATCACCGAGAACGAAATTGATCTTCCTGGCCTCTAAGAATTTCCTGATCAACAACTCTCTGTATTTCGTCAGTATAAACTTCCTCCGTTGAAGAGCTACTCGCGTAGAGTCTGTTTCAGCCCAAGACAAAATGAGTGCCTCCTTAGCAGACATTTCCTAGATCTTCAGATGAGGTAACTTCTTGAAGCTAAAAGAATTAAAGAATCTATCCACCTCATCGATCACTTCCGCTCGCAACTATACAAGGACCTCAGTGTCCGCAAGAATCAGAGAAAAATTTCCTTCGACGGCTTTCCTTTGATCGGATCTCTAATTTTAAAGGGTGCCTTTCCCTTATCAGTCGCAGGAATCTTGGGAAGACTGACCTTGTACCAGTTTCCTTCATACCCCTCGGATAGAAATAAGCTTTCCCAGCTGAATTTTTGTTATTTCCATAGAAGCAGAAGTCAAGGGGCAATCTACTGGAATTGACAACAAAATGTCTTCCAAAGACATTTCCACATTAGTGGAGGTCTTCTCACTTGCAGACTGTTCATCAGCTGCCATCTCCACTTCGTCCACTGGCTCTGTGGCAATATAGACAGCTGAAGCATCGGCACTGCGCTCATTTTCAGCCAAAGACTGCAACTGCTGGTCTCCAACAGCTGTTCCAAAATCAATTGTTTCTATGTCTTCATCCGTATTTGTCAGGCCTCGTGCACACAAGAGTAAAACCACGCAAACACATACGGAAGCTACTGAAAAGTGGCTAACAGTTTTGCTTTTGGCCTGACGGAATTTAAAACATAATTTAAAATACAAGATACTCAAAATAATCCCAATTTATAAATCCTCAACAGCACAATTATTCAAATACAACAAATGCCCAACGGCTGAATACAACACAAATACAGATGACCTACCAGTTATATAAAACTAAACATCACGCGAAGTGATACCAGTGTATACAAATACTATATATATAACTGGGACATTCTAACCACCTCCTGGGGCACCATCAGCTGGATCATAACCTCGACCAGCTGCAAATCCTGGAAAACCTGAACAACAGACAGGAAAACAAACATAACAGCCCCAGAGGGACCTCGGGGTTAAACCCCAGTACGGAGAGCAACTATAAAACAGCAATGAATAGCAAAAGATATATGCGAATGCTATGCATGAAAGGCAATACAACAGCCGAAGGCTACAACTGAACAAGGAGCCAAAGAATTCAACAGCTGACAACAGATTCTGCGAAGAATGATTAGTGGCCACTGGTGTGTGTACAAGCACACGGGAATTACCCGCTCATCTCTACACCACACCTGAA